>JASSUY010024455.1:0-75575 GCA_032466535.1 Forpus xanthops
TTCAAGGCTGGGTTGGACATAGTCTTGGGTGACATGGTTTAGTGGGAGGTGTCCCTGCCCTTGGCAGGGGGGTTGGAGCTAGATGATCTTAAGGTCCTTTCCAACCCTAACTATTCTATGATTCTATGCATATGCCCCCATTCAGCTTTCACTTGGATTGAGAGTGCTTTAGACTTGCTGAGTTGTGGTATATTCACCAGCTGAGGTGCAGCACAGCTTCATTCCTCAGCTACTCTGAGCAAATGCTACAGCTGTGGCGTGTTGCATATGCTCCTTTATTTTCATCTTCTGTTACTGATCTTGAAAAGCCAGAAAATACTTTCTTTTTATACATGGGGAATGCTATTGCTATGTCATTTTTAAAAGCTCAAAACTAAAGATGGAAAGTATTCCTGTAATTAACATAGATTCTTGGAAAAATACAATAGATTACAGTGCAGTGTGGATTAGTTGCCCAGTTGTACTTTGTAAGAAGCCAAAAGGAGAGTGCAAGTGATTTCTCGAAGGTTAACAAACCCCTGTGTATCCAAGGAGGAATTGATGGTGCCAATGAATAGGAGCTTGGTTTTGGCATGGTATCCTTCTCAGCATGATTTAGTAGGAACTGTATTTTTTTTGAGTTGAAAAGTAATATTTATTATTTTTTTAGTGTGTGTGGTTTAAGGTTTCCTTGGAAACCTCTTCATTAGAAGCTAGAAGAAGAAAGGAAAGGCAGTGGGTATTTTTTGTATTTCCATAGAAATAATTTCCCTAAGAATTGGACCATGGTGAACTGCGTGGAACTTGAGAACAAAGGAACTCCTTGAAGTTGAAATTTCCTTATACCAAGGTGACTGTCCCTTAGAATAAGTAGTGCGATGCAAATTTGATGTCGGATGCCCTGAATTGAAATTTCCCACATTTGACTGATCTGTGTTTAAGATCCAATTTATGTTTCAGCTGAAATAATGTGGTACTGCTGAAAACATCTTTTTACTTTGATCTATTTCTGTGGTCTTTTTGTGGCTAGAGGCCTTGAATGTCTGAGTGAGAGAGTTTAACCAAGAAAATATTTCTGAAAGGAATTCAACCTTGGTTGGGGTCAGCACCTGGAGAGCATTGTACTTTAAGGTGATATATAGAAGAATGATAGATGTACTCCAGCATTTCATTGATGTTTTTCTCCAGAGTCAGAAATTCTCTTCATTGCGTAGTAGTGTGGAATGGGCATCTTACTTTTCGAAATACAGTTGTCCATTTGTTAGCCTCTTAAATGCATTCGGTGCTGCTCTTGAGACTGGCTGAGCTTCTAATGTGTACATTGTTTCTCTGAAAATCAGATTAATTCTCACTTCTCCATTAATTTTTTTTTTTGTTAAATAAAAAAAAATAAATTGCCTTAGTACTGTATCATTCTGTTACTAGTACCATTCCCGAGTTGGTTAGTTGTTGATAGAAAACTAAGCTTTCTCCCATTATGGATGTTTAGTTGTGCAATATACGTTTCTACAGTCGGTGGTTTAAAGGCATTATCTGCATCCCCCAGCATTACACTTAACTAATTCTTTCAGTGGCAGATGTCTGTCGACTTTCTAGAATGTTGCTTGCTTTAAGGTTCATTCTGTCTTAAGTTGCAGCATGCAATTCTAATTCTCTTTTAGAATAACTCAGAGCTATCTCCTCAAGAATGCTTGATATCTGAGGTATTATGTACTCTTTGCAATTGTATAAGAAAATAAAATCAGATGTTTTGTGTTTATCTAGGTTCCCCAATACATCTTTTCTCCCATGTTTCCTATTGATGTAGAATCTAATACCTTGATTTGCTTTGAACTGTAGCGTAGGCTGAACAGCTGGTCTCTCTTGATCCATTAAAAAAACAAGGAGAATGCTACCAACTTGAAAGCAGCTTCTAGTAAAATGGGTCTCAGTGGTACTGTTGAACTTCTGTAGTTTAGCTGTGCCTTTTGCCTTTAAGCTGGGGGAAGGATTACTTTAAATTCTGGACAGTTTGAAATACCTGCCTTTTTTGTTGTTGTCATTGTTGTTTTCATTGTTTTGGTTTGGTTTGTTTGTTTGGGTTTTTTTGTCCACTCTGTGTTCAGACTATTCAGACATTATGCTCCTAACTAGGGTTGCAGTTATTATTCCACCATTCAGTATGACTATTACTGAGAAGTCTTGTCTGTGTTGCTGTATTTCTTCAGAAGCCATTTGTCTCTTTTGACGTTATTGTAATTCTGGTGGTTTTAGTTGCTAACACTGTCCTTTGAGTGTTCCCTAAAGTGTGAACTATTTACCTTGAAACTGTAAGGCTCTGGTTTGGAGCAGGCTTCCTTTTTAGTTCCTTAGTGATCATTATAGTTCACTTTAGCAATGGTCTTGTACTGATACTATAGCTAATCTAATACCAAATATAATATTCTCATGTGTCTTTACGTGGTATTAAGTAGAAAGAAGAGAAGCAGAGTCAGGAAAGAGCAGTCACTTTTTGTTGGAAAAAAATACGGGTCCAAAAGCATAGCTGCTTTCCTTCTGTGTGGATACTAGTTGTTATATATAAGTGATTTACTTAGTGCTTGCAGCAGTTGTATGCTGGACTGCAAAGGAGAAGAAGATTTTCTGGTTATATTAGTAGCCTTGAGAAGCAGGTTACAATGATCAGTTTTTGTAAAGCTCTATTCTAACTTAGAGGTCCTAGTAAATCACCAAAAAAACCCTGTATTTAGTGATTGTTCTTTTTACTGTTGAAATACTTGTTGTAAATCAGTCATGCCCTGTTGTTGTACTGTGTTTTGTATAGTCACTTTTGCTTCCAGAGAATATTAGTCTGTTCTCCTTTATCCTAAGGGATCTATACTGTTTTTTTTTTTCCTGTTTATAACCTGGACTAAACACCAAAAACTTCTGTACTGATTGGGAGAAATTGGAGCCTACCAATATAAAGAGTGTATTGCAGTTGCAGAATCAATATTCACATTTAAACCATAAAGAAAAGAAAGAATCTGTGGAAGGAGGCATTATTAACATCTAGGTTAGTATTTGAAGAAATCTCATGATAATTTAAATGTTTGTCAGTTGACCTCCATTGAAAGTTCTTATGAATTCACCCTTGGAAGAGACTGGATTATTACAAAAAACCCAAACAAAAACTGAGCATACCACATCCCCCCCTCCCCTCCCCAAATTTCCAAAGCATTAAAACAGTCTTTTTTGTGTGTGTGCTCATTGAAATTAGCATGATCATATACCAAAATACTGGCATAGAACACTGTTAAGAGGGCTTCTAGTGATCATTGCATTAGAAATCAGAGGAGTTAAACTTAGGTATAACAGTTGTGGGAATCCCTAGTGTGCTGGGGAGAGAAACTGGGAGACAGCCTAGGTTTGAAAAAAACAAATAAATGGTAGTCCAAAATTACCTAACCCTCACCAGTATTTGTATCAAACCTAAGTATGGTTCTATTTTTTTCTGGCCAGTATATTCTACATCATCACTGTGCTCTCGTGAGCAGCGCTATCAAGGAGTAGACATTTCAATAAATGCTGTTGCTGTCTAAACAATTCACAGTTGCAGGCCTTCTACAAGAGAAAGTATGCTTGACATTGACTTTATGTTTTTTTTTTTGATCCTTCTGGTCAGATGATCAGGTACCAGCTACCTTGAGTTGTTAAATTTTGAGAACAGATGGTCTTCTAATTATAAGTTGATGTGGCTTCCAAAGAATACAGGGTCATGCATTTCCTTCAATACTGCTGTCATTTATTTCTAAGATTAAAACAAGGCAGCACATGAGCTACAGCCGTTTTTAGACAAAAACCTGTTTTTTCTTCAGGTAGTTTGTACAGGGTATGGTTCTTCCACAGTAGTTGATTACTCCTGTTAGTGGTAGGGAGGAGAAGCAAATCCTACTTTTTGATGTAATATGATGAGGCTTGCATACCTTTTCTCCTTACCGGAGTTATGAAATTGTCTTGAATTAAGGGGTCTGGTTTTCAGTGGAGTCATGTCTCAGATGACAAATACTTATTTTTGACTGAGGGGAGAGAAAAGGTTCCTGTTCATGCGTTCATGCTGTAACATGTCTTTGAGGACCTTTAAGTGCAAGAATGCACATTTCAGGCTTGGTAGACTTGGGTTATTTTGGACCAGAAAGAAGTCCTGACGCTGAGGAGAGTGGTGTGTCCTATGTTAGAGCTCCTGTCTTACTGTGAGCAAACAAAGCTTTTTTTAAAATTATTTTTTTATTTAACTATTGGGGTATTGTTTAGACTTCCCACGCTATGGGTGAATATCAGCTCTCAGATGAGCAGAAACAAAACATGAAGCAACAAAGTAACTTGAGATTACTAGAGCTTTCTTCATTAGAGATGCAAGATACCCACACAGCCTATGCTGGCATCTGATCTCACAGGTGTAAGCCTCCACGAGTCTTACTTGTATGGTTTCATCTGGTTTTTGAGAGATGGAAATATTTAATATTAAACATCTGATTTGCTAGAGGACTCAGGACTTTGTACCAAAGCTCTTAAACTCTTACTGGAAATGCTGTAAATGTAAAAGGCAGCGCAACTAAGAAATACCAACCTGTTCATAAATTAAAACTTTACTGTAGAAGATGCTAATCATCCAAAGGCAGTCCATGAAACACTAGATAAATGAGAAAGACACTGTCTTTAAGAGTGGTCATATTTCTGCAACTGAGGCTAGATCCTTTCAGTGGAGTTGGACGTTATGATTGAAGGTTTCTATTACTTTCTTGCCAGCATGCTACAAAATTAAGTTACTTTTCCTGCTTTTCAGGAATTGGAAGGCGCATCTCATGCACACAAATGAAAAGCAACTGTGAGGTTTTTCTCTTCCACATGAGAAAAAGATGGTCTCATAGCTGCAGTGTAGACTTAAAAAGAGCAAAGGAACGTGTTGGATAGGATTTGCTCTGATGTCTTTTTAGGTTAGGATCTGTTTCCTGCAAGTCTTAGTGGACATAGTTGTTTATTTGATTGATATGAAATCGCTCAGTAAGTAAGACTTCATTATTGGTCTGGATTTTGCATCAACTAGAAATGTACATATAAAGTTCCTGAAAATGGTTTTGGTTTCTATGGCAAGAAGTTTCAGTAGTTCTTTGCTGGATGAGACAAGTACGTCTATGGAGAGGATGACAAAAGCTTAAAGCTTCAGGCTGAGGATTACTGCAAATAGGTGAACCGATGAATTCCAAAATAATCTTAGAGAAAGGAAATGGGCAGAAAGAGCAAGCATAGTAAAGGCTTTTAATTAGGTTGTTAGGAAACATTGTGCCCTGCGCTGGAGACTTAGGAGGTAACTGCCTCATTTTCATCAACTGGATAAATGTAAAGAATCAGATTGTTCAGTGATGCGTTATTAGTCACTGTTTGGTTTAGGAGTACAGATGACAACGTTGTGTTTACTATGCCGAACATAGTTAAACATGACCATTTTAGTGTCTTTCTGATTTCTGCTGTTAAGTAATCCTGATGAGGAAGAAGAGAAGGACTTTGGGAGGAGGTGGCAGAGGTTAAAATGTCGATAATTCTTTGTTCTGTCCAACTATGGCAATCTTTGTATGTTTTACGTTAGGAGAATAAATATGTATTTGTTTGTGAAACTTTTTCTCTATGTGTATATATTAATTTTAACAGATATAGCTGTTTGTGGAGATTTATCCAGAGGAATTGTACAGCAGGCCCACAATCACAGATGTGCTTTTTTTTTGAGGGTAAAGTAATTCCCCAGTCTTCGTCAGCCTGCATACTGAATGAAGTCAAATTATTCTGTCTGTAGCAGCTTTGATTTGGAGAACAATTTTTAAGGCTCTCTCCATCAGTGTCTAATGGGTCAGGTTTGTCCTTATGATTATGAGCCTGTTAATGTGTAACTGTTTTAATAGGTCTGTGAGCCTGGTTACTCAGAGGAGGGACCTTTCTAAGGAAGCACAGGTATACTTTCCTACAAGAAAGTAAATAGTGTGATATATATGTACAAGGCAGTACATTTTTATGGATGAAGAAAAATGAGAAAGTCAACCATTTTGCAGTCCCCTTTGCAGAGGATGCTTGGACCTTCTGATCGCTTCACCATGTCTGGGAGGTACTAAGAAATTGAATTATCTGCAAGTTTATTTTGAAGGGGAACCCCCAAAAACCCTGTCTTGCAATAAAATGAGTTAATCCAAACTTTTCTTAACACTGGATTAATTATGATTTGAACTAGCAGATTGTTTTGACAATAAGAAAAGTTTTGGTCATGATTCATGAGAAGCTCTGTGCGCATATTTGATCGAACAGTAGAAGGAAGCGTGAGTACTACTGTGTGTGCTCAGGTTATGGTTTGTAACACTTTTTGCAGTTGTGCTAGTGAGATCCTACTAGTAGTTCCACAATCTAAGCCATTTTAGTTGGAAATAGTATACATTGGAGCTACTATTACCATATCTTACAGTCTTGAGCTTTTTAGTCTTTAAATAGGTTTACAATTTGACTTTAAAATTGGGCTTTGCACTTAACATATAACAATTGAACAGATTGGGTCATACTGCTGTTAAGTTCTCTTTTCCCTGTCCTAGAAATAAGATTCAAAATCTAACATTTGCTATTTAAAGAAGGTTCCAAGTTATCATTTCTATCCAGGAAAAGCCTTTACTTGTTTGGTTTTTTTTTTTTCCACAAAGGCTGGGAATGCATTCAAGACCAGCCTTCTGAAACTGCATGTGGTGTTTTCTCAAAGCAGAATCAATTTAGTATGTACTTATTCAGAAATCATTCCTCTCCTTTCCATTTGGCTGAATTGGCTCAAATCTGTATGACTTTAAGAGGTCTGAGGTCTGTCTGTTTTTTTGGCTGTGTGAGAATTGTCATTCATTTATATTTAACATCACTTTTTTGCTAATTAACTGTAGTGTTTCATGTCATACTTCTTTAATCTGTAAGACTGGGAACTTGTGGAAGAAATTATTAATTCACTTCCTTTTTTATTTAATACAGTTAATGTTTTTTTTTTTTGTGAACTGCTGGATGCTAGACAGTCTTTGAAGACTGATCTGGAAAGAGTAGATCTGTACTTCACAGGTTGAACTTGTTAGCAAGTTATTTGATACAGTAACACCTGATTAGAGGTAGACAGTAGTTGATGCTGGGACCCCTTCACATGTGCTGTGTATAAGTTGTCTGTTTAACTCTTGTCTAGATTTATTCTAGTCAGTTGCACCTGACATTACCCACACATGCGATTTATGCTATCTAAAGGAGTGACACTTAATTCTGTTCTTTATTTCCCCATTGGGGTTTGGTGTGTGTTGGTGATTGGCTCCTGGAGCAGAGCTTATAGAAACAGAGTTGTTCCAACCCCCCTGCCCCCTAGCCAAGGCTCTGTCCAACCTAGCCTGTCTAATTTGTTGTTTTTTTTTTTTTAGCTTCTGTTTTAGTTTCTTCTGATTTCTATGTAGTTCACATGCACCAAAACTGTTTTGTGAAACCAGCCAACATGTGACAAGTAGGACCTATCTGAGAATCTTCTAAACAGCACTGCTGCTGCAAAATAAAAGGCTCTTGGGTGTGTAGTCATGTTTGTACAGCTTCTAACGTTTAAGCCTTTGAAGGAGTCTGAATGCTGATGAATTAAGCATTTAAACACTTGGGAACATACATGTTATTTCCATCAATAAATGCATATTGTAAAATGTTTCCAAACCAGTAATTTGGGTTAGAGATACCATTATTCAAAATCATGTGATTAGTGGTTACTGTAGTTTGAGATACTGAAGAATTGTTGTACTATGTTAACTATGAGAAAGCAAAATCACCACCACAAAAATAATTGGATATATTAGATGCTGTGAACTCTTCAGACATATATTTCTAAGAGCTCTGTGACATGCATAGGTTAGGTTTGAAGGACAATATCTTTTATTTTTGACACCTTTTCTTGAAGGGTATTGAGCTTCAGCAGTTCAGTACAATTGATGTGTATTTCTCTGTGATTAAACGACTCTGTCAGTTAGTTTTGTTAATAATCTGTGAGTGGAAGAAATAATTAGTGTACCAATAATAAGATGGGTCAATATGGCCTTTATAAGCCTGTATATAACTGAAAAGACGTGATAAGTTTTTCCTGCTGAGAACTTTCATTTTCTGGATTTCTTATCGTCTCAGAACTTCATGAATAGCAGACTTTACTGCAAAAATGCAGAAGCAATATTTTTCTCCGTGAAAATAGATAATTATGACTCAATATTCCTATAGCTTTTTTTAATTTTAAAACGGAATATATTAATATATTAATTGCTGTTGGATAGAGAAGATTTCTGCCCACAATCTTCCATTCAGTTAGGCTTATTTTAAGCTATGGAAGTCAGTTATTTCTACTTTTTAAATTCAAATTTATAAATGTTGCAAACAGAAATGGTGATTAACTTGCAAGACTGTTTACAAAGTGAATGATTTCTTGTAAATCCTTACATTTCTGGAATGATGGGAGACCTGTTAAAAAGCTCACCTTCAATTTATGGAAGCCACTTTTTGGACTGAAATGGGCAACCAACTGGCTCACAGTAGAGTAACTAATGAGGTATTTTGTGATTACAAAGGCAGAACATGACTACTTAAATTTGATGTCTTTGTGATCTCTGTGAATCCTGAAGTAACTTGTTTAGGTTCTGCCATCCTTTGCACAGTAGGTCATAAACCTGAATTACAAGTAATGAGTGACACAGTGTTAGTACTTCATCAAGTTACAAAACTGCTATTGCTGCTGTAAACTGATTCAGTTTCAAGTAGAAAATAGTTTCAAGTAGTTTCAAGTAGAAAGTAGAAACCTGTTTTAACACGTTCTGAATTAACATCTCAGTTGTTTTCAGAACTTTTGTCTAACAATTCAGAACAAAAATTTATCAGGATTTTGTCATTAAAAGATGCTATTAAATATTACAACATTAAATCAGGACAATAGGAACTTATGTAAAACATGAAGTATAAGGCGTTGGAGATGTATTATTATTATTAGAAGTAAGTGACTGACAGTTATTAACAGTACCTTCATATACAATACTCAAGTTAGTGTTAGAATGAATGTTTTTTCTTCCTAGAGTCTTTTATCTCTTAATATTTGTTCTTTTAGGCTAGTTTCCTCTTCCTTAAGCACAGTTCTTTTGTTTTTCCCTTTCAGTGTTGGTCTGGACACTGGGAGATGAGTACATAATTGTTCTTAAGTCACTTTCAATGTTGGAATCATTTAAATTGCACAAGTTCAGTTTTGTGCAATAGGTTATGCCTTAAGGCATGCAAACATGCGTATCCAAGCTACTCATTTACACGGCTAATGTGGAAACAAGAAGGGCTCTGTTTTTCATGGAGTTCTTATCCCTTATGTTCAGAGTACAGTTAATGTTGACTAGGTAGTTGCAGATGATATGTGCTTCTTCTGAGTGGCCAAGATAGGTCAACAACAGAAGAGTGTTGACATCATAAATTGTAAGGAGATGTTTAACCAATTTAAAAATCAGCATCTGACAGAAACTCTGGGAAAAAATGTATAGTTATTGCTTTAACTGTATTTTTCCAGTTACTTGCTTTCTGCCCATTCTTGTTGCAACTTTAACTTCTGCAATAAAATTCCAGGTATGTTGGGCAGTACCAGTAATTACTATCACTATAGGGATTTTTTTTTACCCTCTAGTATTCATCATTCTGTGCACCAAGTGAGGCAGAGATGGTACTGTAATAATGAACACATGGTGGTTAAAGAAGAATCAATTTAGTATGGATCCACTAGGAAGTCCCAAACTTTGCTTACATTTTTAATGTAGCTTTTTTGATGGAATTTGCCTTTAAAATCATGCTGTCATTAATCTTACATAATTTGTCATTGTTGTCTCCCTTTGCTGGTACTGGTTTTAATGAGTTCAGTGAATTCTTTGGGTGAACTGAGTGTCAGGGAGCTGCTCTGCTTAAACAGTGATGTTGCAAAAAGGCCAATTTTCACATGACTTTTTTCTTTAAACACTAGCACTGAGGGAAGTAAGATTAAAAGATATAACCTTAGAACAATAAAGATATTTCTATTACTGTAAAACATGTTTTGTACTGGACTCTGGAATGAAATCAGTCTTGCTTTTGCTGACACTCATGATTTATTTATTTCCTGCTCAAAATGTCTATTTTCAGGACAGAGTTCGGGCAGAAGTAGTAAGTGAGGTTTGAATTTTCTTTTCACTTTTATAAACTCACTAAAAAGCATGCTTCAGTTCCTGAAGATTCCCATTCTTGGGTAAGTATTAATGAAAGGAATGTAGAAAGTTTTTCTCAACACCTGCCTGTGGAACTTGAAGAGCTTTTAGTGTGAAATGTAATGTTGATCCTCTAGACATTTCTTCATCCTTCCCACTTGGCTTCCTACACTCTCCCGCAGTATGTAAATAGAGAGATAACCCATCCGAACAAAATTGTTGCTTCTTTCTGTGCTATGCCAGTTTGCTCAGGTACCCAAGATTTCCCAGGCCTCTGTGATCAGAAGCGGGTTTCAAGGAGAAGAGCTGCTAGTGCTGAATTGAAAGAGGATTGAGTCAGGTATGAGTTCAGTTGTAAAATCATAGAATCACGCAATACAAAGTTGGAAAGGACCTCAGAGATCATCTGGTCCAACCTTTCTAGGCAAAGCATAACCTAGACTGTATGTCCCAGTGCTCTGTCCAGCCAAACTGTATAAATGTTCAAAGTTGAGGAATCCGCCTCTTCCCTGGGGAGATTATTCCAATGGCTGATTGTTCTCATTGTGAAAAATTTTTTCTGCTGAGTCCGGTTGGAATCTCACCAGGAGTAACTTGTAAAACATGGGAATAAACTTGTTACATGGGAGTCTATGAAAAAAAGGGATTATCCACCTTCTATGTAGCCACCCTTTAAACTGGAACATGATGATAAGGTCTCTCCTGAGCTTTTTCTTCTCTAGGCTGACCAAACCCACAACATTTCCCCACATGACAGGCTTTCTTGTCCTTTGATCATCTTTATGGCTCTTCTCTGGTCCCTCTCCATCCTGTCCACATCTACTTTGTGTAGTGGGGACTAAAATTGAACGCAGTATTCCATGTGTGGCCTGACAAGTGCTGAATGGAGTGGGATGAAGACTTCTTTATCTCTGCTGGTGATGCCTTTGTTGATGTAACTCCACATCCTCCTGGCTTGCTTTGCCACAGCAGCACACTGTTCACACCTATTGAGCTTGTTTTCCAGCAGGACCACCTCAGGTCCCTTTCCACAGAGCAGATCCTCAGTTGGGTAGATCCTAGCCTGTGCTGCAGTCTTGGACTGTATTTTTCCCAGGTGCAAGACCTTACACTTGTCCTTGTAGAGCTTTGTAAGGTTCTTGTTAGCCCACTCTTCCACCCTATCCAGGTCTTCTTGCAGGATGTCCTCCCCCTTCCAAAGTATCTGCTTCCCCACTCAGTTTGGTATCAGTGGCAACCTTGGTCAGGGTATACTTGATCCCATCTTCTAGATCAGTCGTGAAGACATTGAACAGTGTTGGGCCCAATATCAGTCCCTGAGGGACCCCACTAAGTAACGGGTCCCCAGTTTGAAAAGTAGCTATTCACCACCACCTTCTAGATGCAGCTGGTCAGCCAGTTGCTACCCACCACACAGGCCTCTTGTCTAGGAGGAGGCTGTGGGAAACAGTATTGAAAGTCTTCCATTTCCAGTATCACTGATGTTTTTTTGCTGGATGTACCAGTGCTGGGAGATTATCAGCACCTAGGCTTATGCTGTGTGCATGCCAGCGACTATATTGGCCTCTTCTGTCCTGACTGTCAATGGTATCAGTATTTAACCTTGTTTGTTAAAGCTAAAATGGAAGTGTGCGAGGTATGGCAATTGCTGTTGCACTGTTGTTAGCACTGTGTTCATTGTCTTCATCAAGCATGCAGACTCTCGAGGGTGTGTTAGTCCAGATGCACTAGATCTAAATAGACTTCAAGGCTTATGTTTGACAGTATTCACACAAATTCAAGTTTATTTATGAAAGTATAACTGTTATCTTTCCAAATCCTAGCTTCAGGACATAGATATCTGATTTTTTTTGTCTCCCACCTTTTCAGTATCTTTGATTCTATTGCAATTTTGCAATAGAAAAATTTAAATATTTTAAATATTTTTAAATATTGATTAGTTTCTTCACTAGATGCATTTTTCTCAGATTTTGTTATAATTTCAATATTAAAACCTATGGACAAACTTTTTGTCTTTCAAAGTGCTGAGCTAATGCTCATGACTCATTTATTTTTAAACGTATCTTTGAGGGAGGACGATATTATGTTACCGATGGTAATGTTGCATTTAAAATATTAATCAACATGGAGACATATCTGTATGAGATTTTTTGGTGAGCCTTACATTGTTGCTTGATCTTTTTTTAACTTCAAGAGGAGTGTTCATCTGCATGAGAGTTTTGTAGCTGTTCTCGCTTTGGCTCACTGTTCAGTTTCAATTCAGGTCAGACCATCTTCATGTTAGCTGTTCTAGTAGGCTTGCAGTCCAAGTTTCCTGAGGGTTTTCTCTAGTCTTACAGTTTAATTTTTCAGAGTATAGTTAGCCTTTTTATTTTCATCTATGCTTTGTGAGAGTTCTTCGGGCACTGTCTGTTTAACCAATTTATAACATGCACACCTATGATTAGATTTTCAAAAGTTAATGACCTGGTTTTTAAAAAACTTTTTCATTGGATATAAGTGTTATATGCTAAAAAAAGTTATCTTTTTAAAAATGATATTTTAACTAAGCTTTATTTTTTTGTTTTGTAGTCACCTGATTTTGGTGAACTCTTAGAAAATCTTTCTCAGTGCCCCTGAATGCACACAAGGATAGCGTGTCCAACACCACAGTCAATAGCCTTAGGCCTAGTCTTGTCTAACTGATCTAGTTTTCACACTTATTTTCATTATATTTTATTTCCTTCTTTCTAATTTCACAGCTTTCCCATTCAAGTCTTTGCTGTCTTCATCATGTTTTTCTGTGTCAGGACAATGTAGAAGAACAGAACTCTGTTTAACTTGTAGCAAATAGGATAAATGACACTGAGTCTAATTCACCTTTAAGTTCTAATCAGTTTTTTCATTTCATCCTGATACTACTAGAACAAGGACAGTGAAAGAAGCTCTTTTTTCACAACCTCTCTTGTGATGGAGTGACCTTGGTCAGCTGCTCGATGCTCACCAAGCTGCTCTTTTGTTCCTTGCCTCAACAGCAGAGGGGAAGAGAAAGATGAAAAAGCTTGTGGTTGGGATAAAGTCAAGGGGGTCACTTACCAATTACTGTAATGGGCAAACCAGACTCAGCATGGGGACTCTGGAGGAGATTTAGATTAGATATAAGGAAGAAATTCTTTACTGTGAGGGTGGTAAGACGCTGGAACACATTTCCCAAGGAAGCTGTGTATGCCGTATCCCTATTCAAGGGCAGGTTGGACAGGGCCTTGAGCAACCTGTTCTAGTGTGATGTGCCTCTGCCCATAGCAGGGGGGTTGGAGCTAGATGATCTGAAGGTCCTTTCCAACCCAAACCATTCTGTGATTCTTTGAAGATTAACTTGTGGTTTTGCCAGTTAAATAGAGTAGGCTAATGAAACACAGATGAAAGTAAAAAGAACACCTTCCTTAACAGGAAAAACGCCAGGCTTGAGTTCACTCCTTCCTTCCTGGCTTTTCTAGCTACCTGACATGTGTACTACTCCTGATCTCTTCTTAGAGACCGTCCCTGCAGCCTCCAATACCAAAACCATGCCACATAAATCCAGTACACCTATTGCATACTTGAGAGTGAGTGCTGTCATTGACTTTTGAGTACTCAAGTTTATTACAGAAGGCTTACATAATAATAGTTCATTACAGATTTATTTCAGCAGTCTTCCATTACTTGCAAGATGATTAAAATGCTGTCATAAAGACTGGCAAAGTCTGTAAATTAAATACAGAGCAAACGACCTGACTGGCTTGTTTTTATTATCTTTCTCACTAATTTGGAGTTCCCATTGATTCAGTTTCCTTACAATAACCTTGTAAAATGTTTGTTTGGGTAAATACCTTGTAATTGTTATACGTTTCCTGATTTTATGCTGTGGAAGACATGTATTTGTTCACCTGACCTTTATTTTTTTATATGGGTATCATCAGCTTCCCAGATCTAGCATTCAGCTGGATCTGGAAATGCTGGTGTGGTTCAGGAGCTGCTGCCCTAATGTTTTAGTATTTTTTTCCCTTCATGTAGATTTGCTTACTCTTTCTTGCAAGTCAGAATTCCCTTTTTATTCATGGTCTTTAATTTGTTCAAGTGATAGCTCACTTTTGTGTTGTTGATACTCATGTACAAGCATGCTGTTGCAATCACACACACCCTGACCTCCCCACCCCTCATATATTGTCTATGCCTGTCTGCACCTGCTTAAATAGTTTTGCCTCTGAGATCCTCTCAGCTGGTCAGCTAAGGGAATCTGTTCAAAGAGCTTACTTTCTCTTTTACCTTCTGTACCAAGGTCATACTGGTTTTGACACTGAGGGCCTCTGCTTGTTTCTTCCAATAATA
Source organism: Forpus xanthops (assembly GCA_032466535.1). Lineage (NCBI taxonomy): Eukaryota > Metazoa > Chordata > Aves > Psittaciformes > Psittacidae > Forpus > Forpus xanthops. Next base: position 14,574 of record JASSUY010024455.1, read on the forward strand.
TAATTTTCAGTACCAGAGAGTCAAATGGAGGAAATGCTTGGTCTTCTAAGGTTTTTGTGTCAAAGTAGCAGGTTTGATGTGTCCAATAGGAACAATTTCTTCTTTGTTTTCTGTCTTTTTTCTTTTTCCTTCCCAGTTATAATCCCTGTTTGAGAAAGAGGCTTTTGTTCAGGAAGTTATACCTTTTTGTAAAGAATTTGATCAAATAGAGTGTATTTGTAAGTAGTTGAAGTTCTTGTGTACTTTCAGGCACCCTTCACTTGTCCACCCCCAGAGACCTTGCTCCAGAGATGAGATGGGATTTGAAAGTTTGTTGTGGGGTTTTTTTCCTCCTTTTTATTTTTTTTTTTTTTTTTTTTTTTCCTCAGCCATTGCTTGAAAAATGAAAACTTCTTCCTTCACAACTGCTGAAGGGAAGGGGTATGTGTGGTGTTATAAAGTACTGGAAAGAAAATCCAGGATGAATTTCTGTCCAAACCTTAAGAGGATTGAATAACTCTCACTTGCATTTCAAGTTCATAATGATAATATTGCCACTGATAGTACAATCCCTCCAATGGAAGAATTGGTTTATCTCTCTTAGTTTACAGATGTTTATTCCTGCATAATGGTCAAAGTTACGCTTGGACAGTATCTGGATATATTAGTTCATCAGGATTGCCGCTTACCAATTCAAAATGCTTTCCTCCAGCCACTCGGTAACACCAAATATCTTCACTGGGATTGCTGAATTGACATCCAGTTTTTGAAGGGGGTGATACCCTTAATGTTATGACTTCGTAAAAGGGAAACTGCCAAGTTTATTCTGCTTTTTCTGTTACCTTGCTGTTTTATTCTCCAGGGCTTCACAATCAAATGTCAGTGCCGTAGTATCAGTAATCTTCTGCATATGAGTTTTGCTTGACTACTACTGTGTGTAGACATGTCTCATCTTAGACATAAACACGACTACCGCTGTATTATATGTTAAGAAGTGTAGTATCCCCATCTTCAGGGTGGGCAAGGAAGAGGATACAGGGATCTGTAGGTCAGTTAGTATAATCTCAGTTTCTGGAAAGGTTACATAGCAGATTCTTGTGAAAGCTACGTACAAGCACGTGAAGGGTGAGAAGTGATTGGGATCACCTTGAATAGTTTTACTAAGGGCAAATCATGCCTGACTAACCCCATGACCTTCAATGATGAGAAGACTGGCCTTGTGGATAAAAGGACTGCAGTTGATGTTTACCTAGACTTTAGCAAGGCTTTTGGACAGGGTTTCCCATAATATTCTTATTGTCAAATTGGCAAAATATTCACCAAGTAAGTGCACTTACATAGCTGAACTGCCAGGCTCAAAGGGTGATCAGCAACAGCACCGTGAAATCTAACTGATGTCTGGTTCCTTGCAGCATTTTTGTGGGCCATACTTGGGTCAGTGCTGCCCAATGTTTATTAATGACCTGGGTAATAGAATGGACTGCATTTTCAGCAAATTTGCAGATATCACATTGTGGGGACCATCTGATATGCCAAAGGGCAGGGCAGCTATTTGCAGGGACCTCAGTAGTCTGGAAAAATGGGATGATGGAAATCTCAGAGTCCTGCATGTGGAACAGGAGAGCAACCGTCACCCAGGTTGAGGTTGACTGGCTGCAAAGCAGCTTTCTCATAAGGGATCTAGGGGTCTTGGTGGACACCAAAGCAAATACGGATCAGCAGTGTGCCCTTGTGGTGAAGGAGGCCAACTGCATAGTTCTGTATTAGCAGGAGTATAGTCAGCTGATTTAGGGAGGCAATCACTCCTTCTATTCTGCACTTGAGAGGACATGTAGAGTACTGTATTCAGGATTTGGCTTTGCAGTACAAGATGGCTACTGGAGTTCTGGAATTGGCATAATGGATATCCAGAGTGATTAGGGGACTGGAGCATATGGCATATGAGAGCCTGAAAGACGTAGTTTTTAGTCTAGAGAAAATTAGGCTCAGGGCATATCTTTATGTGGTCTTCAGCTACTTAATGGGAAGATGTGAAGAGGATGGAAGTAGACTTCCACACGTGTGCAGTAGAAGAGAGGGGACAATAATCACAAGTTGAAATAAGGCAAGTTCATTTTTACTAGCCACACGGAACATGTTCATAAATAATTAAACACTCAAAGAGGTTTATCGGCATCTCCAGTCCTGGAGATGTTCACAGCTTGGTTTTGACAGCTGCAGTGCAAGCTGATTTAATTGCCTCTGCTTTGAGCAGGACATTGGATTAGGTAAATTCCAGGTGTCCCTTCCAGCCTATATTGTTCTATGATTCTCCATTATCTGTACTTGGAAAACATATGTGTGTTCTTTCTAGATAAAATCTGGTGAATCTTAACTTCTGATTTTAGTGATATATGCTTACTCTCAGTGTGCCTGGACATAAAGAACACTTCTTTCAAAAGAAACTAGTGGTAAACAATATTTTTCTTGATTTTATGTAAAAGTTGAGTTTGTTCTTAGATTCATAGCACAGTGTGTAGATGTTTAACAAGTGACACTTTAGTTTGCTAGAGTTTTGCTGGGGTGTAGTTACGGCTTACAAGCCATAACTATATTAAACAAAATTTAGAAACAAGCTATTTGTATTTTTAATGGCACGGGTTGAAGCCTATGCTGGTGGAAGCATAACCTAACTGGTGGAAACATAAAGCTGCCCAATTACTGTTCATTATTTATACTAACTGACTAGTTAGGTTAGAGTAGTGAACAGATTTAATTCACTAGTGGGCAGATGTCCTGAATGTTTTTTGGAGATGTCTGTCTAGACACTTTTCCACATGCATGTCTTTTCTGTGCAGCTTATCTTCTGCTTTTACTGTGAAGAAATTAAGAGTTGAAACACTCAGGCCCTTGGAGTCATGGCTCAGGGAAGATTTCTTAGTAAGTGAATCCAAGTGTGCCTGATTATTTGACATTCAGTTTCCCCACTGAAGAATCTGTCACCTTTAATGGCAGTTCTTTCAGTGATAAATTAACACAATTTTAAGGATAGTAAGCTTCACTCATGTGAAAATTGGGACAAATATAACAATACTGTTATATTTTGCCATGATAATGTTACAATATCCCTGTGGTGGGTTGGCCCTGGCTAGAAGCCAGGCTCCGCCACAGCTGCCCCTGTGGGATGGGAAGCAAACAGGGAGACCAGGGGTGAGAAAGCTCCAGGGCTGAAATAAAAGGCAGGGAAATAATTAACCAATTACTGTCATGAGCAAAGCAGACTTGACTTGGGGAATTTAACTTAATTTATTGCAAATTAACATAAATATTCAATTACTGGGAAACAAAAGAAGGCAAGCGTTAAAACACTGGGGGAAAATCATCCCTCTTCATTTCCCAGGCTCAGCTTCACTCCAGACAGCTCTCCTCCCTGCTAGTTACCATTGTAGGGTATGCTCAGTCCCTTCAGCGGGTCAAACAGTGGTTCAGAGGGTTCTAGTCAGGGTGTAGCAGTTTTTACGCTGCTCCTTGTTTTATTTTTCCTTTGCTGCGGTTTGTGGGTCCTCCTCAGGCTGCTATATCTTTGGCAGCATACCTGCTCCAGCATGGAACATCTTCTCTTTCGTCCTATCTTCCTCTGACCTTGTTATTTTGTCATTCGCTTTGTTGGTCACTCCTGGCATTCTCTGCCCCTTCTCAAATATGTTTTCACTGAAGTGCCTCACATATGCCTGGGAGCTTCAGCTCTGGATCTGTTGTGAAATGGCTGGAGTTGGGTGTCCACCACAGAGTAGCCCCTAGCTTCCTCCCAGAGACTGCTGCAGTCCCCCACTGCCAACACCAGGACACCTGGAACTTCATGTATTTTTCATTAGTTAATAATAATCTAGAAATGTGGAAAAGGGAGTGCTAGGCTAAATATTGCTACTTGCTGATGATGAGTACTTTATTATTAGAAGCTAATATTGCCTTTTGCTTTCTTGCAATTCCATGTAAGACTGGATTGCTTCCTCAGTCTAAAGTGGTTTTGATGAACTGCTTAGTGGCTGGACTTGTATGGGTTCAATTTCTAAAAATGCTTTTGGTACTTTTTGTCTGCCTGTCTCAGGCTACACAGGAGTGGTTTCACTGCAAGCAGTATTGTCATGATGAAATCATGGAATAAGGTGGTATGTTCAAGCAAGTGCAAAAAGGCAGAATTTGGAACTGTAAAGAATAATGGGTTAGTCTCTGAAGAGTAGCCCAGTACCTCTCTGCCCTAGAAAATGAACTAGTAATTAAATTAATTGCTGTCTATGAATGCAATGGAAATACATTTTTTAATAAATACATTAAAATAAAATGGAAATAAGTAATATTAAGCCTGTGTTTAGGTAGGTATTGCTGTTACTGATTGTCATGGAAGAATTTGGATAAATTTCTGGTGTCATCTTGTGACACCATATACCATAATTTTTATTTTACCTAGTTCGATGGGGTTTTTTGCCCACTAGCTTATAATTTTATATGGGGCTTCTTGGTTCTTATATCACAAATGTCAATGAATAGTTGTTCTATATTAATCTCAGTAACACTTGGGATTTTATTGAGCCCATATAGAAGCAGAAAAAGATTTGAGAAGCAGCTGCAGAATCTTGTTGATAAATAAATTATAACCACAGGTAAAACATTTACTTTATGAGCAGTTAATTGACAAGTCTACAACTGAGCAAGATTAAGCATTTTCTAAGGAATGGCACATCTGTATTTAGAAACTGCTTTACAGGATCTTGTGATCTAGATGTTAAATTGTAGAGTAAAAGTGACTTTATTGTGGTTACTTTCATTTTTGACAGTTTATTCACACAAATAAATTCTTGTTATAGTGAATCTTTAGCTAGGCTGAGTAGCTTTATGGTTTGAATTCAGAGACATATCTGAAATATTAAAATGAAAAGAATATCCTCTGTAGAAAGTGACAATCCTGAAAGTAAACAGTATACAACTGAATAATGGTTTGGATCTTTAAAATCATATTGTAAGAAGAAAACCTTATTTAGCAAACAATTTTGGGTATTAGTTTAAGACTCAAATGTACAGAGGACTTAGTTCCTTGTTTAATTGCCTCAGAAACATGTATGATCTCTTAAAAAATAAGTGATATTTATTAAATGTTTCACAGCATTCAAGATACTAATTTAAAATTTTAGGCTAACGGTGTATTTCTGCTCTGTTACATTTGGAATATTATTCAGATACCTCCAAGGAGGTCAATCGAAGACAATTTTTTATACCCAAAAAACTGTTAAATATTCAAGATATTCAATGTTAGGTTTATCAGCATTGAAAAATTCCTGACCTGTGTGTGTCTGTTGTGTAAGGGCATCAAACTTGAAGTGGTATAATATTGTGATAATTAATGCTCAAATTGGCAGAAGAAGTAAATGTGGGAGCTGCAAATGCCATAAAGTGTTTAGCAGATAATTCACAAAGCAACATGAAAATTTCAATGACTGTATAGTCAGAGCAGAGTTTTTTTTAAGGGTATTTGGTCATTATGGTGCAGGAAATTGATTGATCTGTTAGCTTGATGCTGGAATTTAATTGGAAAGGAGTGCTTTCAGCAATTGCCTCTGTAATTATGTTTCATCGCTGTCAAATAAGGGTGCATGCTGAAGATCTATTTGAGTTTTTAGCAGACACCTTTTTGCCTTTATGAATATCTTTCTGTGGGAGGAACTCATGGTGGTAGAGGTAGAATGTAAGTTTTTGTAACAACTTAATTAAAAGTGTGTTCCAGAGATATGGATGAGTCAGAGTGCACTTTGCATCTTCGCAATAAATGCAAGTTCCCACTGAAAATGGGTTGATGCGCCTACCATTACATTTTAGTGGTGTTTCAGGGATCTGCGTTAACTTCTTAGTGTTCATCCCATTACTTTTAACTGCTAAATATGACTAAGTGACCTAAAAGTTAATGTTTCCCTTGCTCTACCAGCTTGGTAGCAAACGAGAGAAAGAAGCATTAATGACCTGACACTGTTAAACAAATTGTACACTTTTCAGCTGTTACCTTCTTTCTCCGGTAAGTTAGAGATAAAATGACCACGTATTAAAGACTAGCTGCTGATGGCCAAATGATCAAAAGCTTTCTTTGCTATACTGACATGTGTGTATAACCTGGTTAGACAGCAAGAGAGAAACAGTGGTATGTGTTGAGTTGTGTGGCTCCTGGATGATGTTAAGGCATGTGGTCTCCTCTGAGTTTGTGATTTGTCTCTGAATGACATTTTTAATTTATGAACAAATTAAATCTTGTTCCATTTTTTAATGTACAGACGTTTTCCTAGTTTACCACCAAGTAGTAGTCTGAGTGGTAGGTAGGCTTTTCACTTGGCATCTGCAATCCCAGGCAGCTTCCATAGCTGTATATTTTAGAAGTCCTAGATGCAAAGAAAATAATAATGTCCATTTGTCTTTGTAGTCTGGATTACGCAGCTGCTGAAATTCAGGCACTAGCTTTCTGGGGTTAGAACTGAACCTATGAGTTGGTGCTTTTTTTGGTGGTTGTGTGTTTTTGGGAGAGGGAACCTGTTTCATTTTTAAATATAAAAAATAATACTGAAAAAAAATCCCATCAGTGAAGTACCTAATCTCACTGAATCAGCTTGACTCGAAAATACCACAGGCAGTAATTCTAAGTTAGTACATATAAGCAAGAGTGCCAGCAAGGTCCTCCTGTCATTTCTGTTGGGGAAAAAATGGAATATTTCTTTAGCTGCTACTTCCTTTGCATAAGCTGTGAGGAAATAAAGCTTTATGCCTTATGGATGAGGTTAAGAGAAATTAAGGTTTTCAGTTTCTGTCTTGGCTTAGAAAAAATGCCTGAGGTATTCCTGCCTAATGTAAGTATTGGAAATTTATGCATTGGATACATGTGTTGGAACATCATTATCTTAGAAATGAAATTTCTTGAATGATATTAGTAATCTGCATTTTTAAAATTTTTATTTGTATATGTAAGTGAATTTTGTTCTTACACGTGCTTGTGAGAAATGGGTAAAGAGTTAATGAACTCTTTGAAGGGATATAGAAAAGCTGATGTAAAAAGACTAAGGAGGCAGTAACAAATGCCTTATCCACATGATGTTACTCATAGCCTTTACTGGTGTGAATGTGCATTCGCTGACTAGATCAGCTTCTTTGTGTACAAAGTATCTCTGAAGAAATGATCTGAACTTGTAAAAAGCAGAGTTTTTCTTCAGGGTCACAGTGATGATGAGAGTCAGACTCTTCTCAAAATAGTAAATTGTATGTGTTTTTAATTGCTTATTGCTTACTAATTAACTTCTCCCCTGGTGGGATTTATGCAGAGAGAATATTCACCTTTGATTAGTTAGCAGCTGCCTTGAGATGAGTTTCATCCCATTTGCACTCTTAGTCTAGGCTGCCAGATTTTAGAAGTAGTGGTATGAAGCATGCTGTCCTCAATATCTGCTGTAAATAGCTGTGTACAGCCTGGCCTGTTAGGTTTCATTTAAGTTACTCTGTCATGCCACAGTACAAGCTCAGTTGGTTCACTTGCCATATTGAAAACATTTAGTGAAAAGCAGTTTGGGAAGAGAGAGGAGTGGCAAGGTCTTAGGCGAATTATATTAATCTGTAACAAGAAGCCTAAGATGTTAGTTGAAAGAAAGCAAAGATCTTTTCTAATTTCTTTCAAAATTATTTGCCTCTCAGTATTGAAGCTTGTATAACTTTGTTTTGCACTGCTTTGTTTATGGGCACATGAATTGCTATGAGCCCCGACACTGCTGATCATTGTTCTAGTAAAAAAAAATGATTTTATTTTTTTTTCCTTTCAGCTCTTGCCTGTTAGGTTGGTTAAACCTGTCTTTTGCTAAGCTGGCTTCTGTTTTCCATTGCATGGAAGTTGGCCATATTCCGAACAGATAAAGAGAAAAGGAAATGAAATTGCCTAAGGAAGTGCAGAAGTTTTTGCAAAAGTAGGAGATGGTGCATTGAAAGATGTGGTCCTACTGGTCTTTGGTGAAAACAGAAGCACTGTTATGGTCTAGAAAGCATTAATCTTTGTTAACTGATTTTTTTTTTTTTTTGGGCTGGTATACAGCTGTTCCTAGGGGTTTTATGAATGTCTTTGCGCATGCTATCTTTGCTTCTTTTTCTTGTGTTGGCTTAATTTTAATAAGATAAATTGTTAAAATCACAGAGTTAGATAAGTAACTGAATCTGAATGCTTGGTACTATGTTTTACTACTTTCATACTCTTTATCATCTGTGAGAATTCTTGCTTTTTTAAGATGGTGGCAGTTCTGCTGTATTATAGGCTTTTGTAATACAGGTTTTGTAGGATAAAGCTTTAATTTATTACAATTACCTTGAATGGTTCTTATTGAACAGAGATACTTTGTGCTTAAAAATCTTACATATGTGCAGTATATGCAGGATTTGGAATTCTAGCTTGAATTACTGCATTTGTACTACATAAGTGAGACTTGAAAGTTTTGTCTGTCTTTCCACAAATGCCATACAAATTAGTTTCTATTTAAACAAATTGAAAGAAAAATTCTTTTGGTGTGTGTTAAGGTTTGAAATACAGATGAAGTTGCTAATTGACAGGTTATGGTACAAGGATAAATATTAGAGAGGAGCTGACCTGATCTAGTGTTGCTAGTAGACTTGCTTTAAGTGGGAGATTGGACTGGGTTCTGACCAAGTTTTTTTTGGATCTGTAAAGCATCCCTCAAGCACACAGCTGACACGCTATCTTTAGTGGCAGAGGGCTGAGCTACAGCTTGCGTCACATAGACTGTTTCTATGCCTTTTAGCTGGTTTTAAGTAATTCTTTCTCTTTTCTTTCCTCTTATGCCTGTTTCATTTCCTGGGGGTGACGTATTTTATAATGCATTTCTTACGCCCTTGCCCAGAAGGAGTGCTACATACTTAAGTTTTCTTGGAGGACCAAATTCCTGAGGAAGCATGGTTTACCAAGGCCTCTAATCTAATGCTTTTCAAGGAAAGGAGGAAAGACTATTTAATTATTTGCTGGACACATTGCTCAGCTTTGGCCTTGAAATTAGAATTATCTTGAATATTTGTATATAACTATATATCTACATAAATAGTCAACTCTGACTTCTCGTCCAACCTGTATATAATGAATCTAGGATGAGGTTAGTCCTTTGACAATCTCTGCATACAGTCTTGTTCCCAAGACTTTCTCACTTCCAGGGCACCACAAAAAGATCCCTTCTATCCTGAAAGCTTCAGCTCCATTTATGGCTGCTACAGAGGAAGGATGATAGAAAACACAAAGCTGATGCTTTTGCCAAATAGTGGCTCCCCATTGCATGTAAGCTGCCTTATGTTTGTAGACTCTCCTCTGCTCTTGAGCACTAAGGTTTTCCTTTCACAAAATACTTCACCTGAGTCTCGTGTTATATTTCTACATCTTTTCTTCTAATCATCTTGAATGAAGCAGTGCAGGTATTGTGCTGGTAGAAAATGGCTGCCTGGTTGCAGGCCTCTGCAAATGGCTGGGCCTTCTCTCATTCTGTTCCTGATTCTTTGAGTAATGATCTTGCTGCTTCAGCCATCAATTTTTGAAAACTTTCATATCTCTTCCTGTGCATGAGCAAGCCCAAGAAGTGGATCAGAGAATATTACTCTGTGTCAGCTTTTCCTACCTGAGTTGATAACCTTATTAAATAATGAAAATGATTTTTTTGTGTGTCTTGGACTTGGGGGATACCTGTATCCTCTGTCATGTCTGTTGTGAGTACTCAGTCTGTTGTGGCAACTCATCTAGTTTCATCAAAGTCTGTGCAGAAATCTGCATTCTGTTTCCTTCACAGTGCTCTGACCTATTCTGCACATTTTCTTTAAATTGTATGCTTTACCAGACAATGCTGAAAGTTGCTTTTCCCCTGTGCAATATTCTGTCTTCCATATGGCCTTAAGTGGATCAGTGTGTTTAAATCTTAACATGGAAACAAAATCTATATTTTCACATCTGTCCTTGAATGTTTTTGTTGCAGTGGTGAAATTAGAAGGAGTTGCTTAGGTTTACACAGCTTACCGGTATTCATCATAAAACATGGGAATTGTAAGGTGTGGAGGGGGAACCCTCTCTTCTAGCATTATGCTGTGTAGGACAGTAAAACATATTAAACTCTTCAGATTTGTTATGCTTACTTCCTATTGGATCAAAGCAAAGCATTCCTGAATGGTTCCCCTGCTGAGAAAGCTCCTCATAAATAAGCCCAGGCTGAAGGCTTGCTCTTGTGAAACAGTTCAATATGGGGCAGATATTGCTATGCTGCATACTGTATGAGACACCACCCTTGTCTCCTGCTTTAGCCTCTTAAATGTTGGGTGGACATTGCAGCTTATCTAAGTGTCATTTTTGGATGATCTTTGTATGCAGGCTACCAGTTACAACTGAGTCACTTGCTCAGTTTATGTGTCTCATTGGCATGTTTTGAGTGTTCGTTAAGAACCATATGACTCATTTTGCCTCTATCTCTGTCCCTCTTCAGTAGTCACTTTTGGTTAGCCGTGTTTCTGGCTGAAATGCCTTGATCTTGGATTCTTGTCTTGGGTACTGAGAGTCGTGCACATAACATCCTGGTTCTTTCTTGCCCTTCCTCTTAATGCACCCTCCTGTCAGTCTACGGAAGTACCATACAGCCAGAATTGCATTGCACATCCTATAAAAGAATAGTACTTTTTACTGGTGTCAAAGAAACATGCAATTTGACCTCCTTCCAGGTCATATTACTTGGGACATTTGGTCTGCTAAAGATGCTTGTTTTGCCTAAATATTCTCAAGGCACAAGGAGCTTGGAAAATATGCACTCGTTTCTCTGTCATGAGGCATCAATTGCAGGTGATGACTTAGCAGAACTAAAGCAGTTTTCACAGATAAAGAGAATTCAAGTTCCCCCTCTCTTAACACTTAGGAGGTTCATTAGTTCCAAACATATCTATAATTGGAACTAGTGGTTGGCAGTCTGGTCGCAGGAAATGCTGGTTATCCCAGTTGTGTAAGACATTTTAGGTGATACATCACAAGTGAGACATTCAGGATGCTGTTACTGGGTGGGTTTTCCTGTTTTTCTGTTTGGCATTTAGGAAGGGCTTTAGATCAGCCTCTCAGATCTAGGAGAATGATTTTGATTCTTCTGTTCCACAACAAGTCTATTTCCAGGGTTGTCAGGAATTTCTCAGTTCTGTGGAGCTGATCAGCTAACCTGTCTATCTTTGACAGGCCAGTAGGGTGTTGTAGAAGATAATGCAGATTGTGTCTGATGTGATTTCAGCTGTTTTGATATAACTGAGGTACTCATGGATTTGGAACCCTCTTCTCATAATGAAAATATCTGACTGTTGCTTTTAGGAACAGCTTTCCTTTTCAGGAACTTAATGTGCAGGAAATCTGGCCAAAGGTGCAACGTCCACATGTCATATATACTTTAGTAGTCACATAAAGTGGTAAGGTTTATTTTGGGTTTCTGGGTCAGTCTGCTGTAATTCAGAAAGTCCTTCTCTGTATGATTTTTAAAGTCAATCTCAAGAACATTAGTTTCTTTTGTTCATCTATGTTAATTTAACAGCAGTTTAGGAGTTCAGTTTTCTTTCATTCTTGTAAAAGTGTTCTTTCACAGTCTTTCTGACCAGCTGTCAGGAAATTTCAGTGTCTGTTTAGGTAGGTCCTTCAGTACTGTGTTGCATGCTGGAGCGCCTTTGTTCTTATCACTACTTGTTGGAAGATTTTTCTTCTAGCCCTCTGCCTTGTCTGTGCATGTTGTGTGAGAGTAGTTGTCATTTGGATGATACAGAGCTGTGTGGTAAGGGATGAGCACATCTTCAAATTCCTACATAAAATAGTGTTCTGTTTACCAATTTATTACAGCCTTATGCCAAGGAATGATCTGTAAGTAGGCTACCTCTAAGACACACTTCAAAAATGCTTTGTTAAAAGTAAAGAAATACTGTTAATAAATATGAAACTACACCACTGTAAACGGTGTTGAAAAAGTAATACACAGAATTACAAAAACCTTCTTAATCTGTTTATGTCAAAACTGAATTTCAAAGCTCTTCCACATCACATCTCCTCTGCCAAGACACTGAGACACTGAAGACCTACCTCTTGGTGAGATGTGCTTCACTGGGTAGTTTGTCTCTGCACTCTGATGCCTCAGTTTGCATCCACTAAGAAATGTGTCTTGGAGTAGCATTAGTTTTTATACTTAATTGCCTTGTTGAAGTCTTCTGTACTGTCCAGGCAGATTGAGATTTCCCCTTATCTTTTTCTTTCATTCAGAAATTTATTTAGAACTCCCAAAGAAGTTCTATTCCTCTAACTAAAATAAACACCCTTTATTTTCCCGAGGATGGGTGTAAGTGTTGCTTTTTAGACCAGATGTTTTCTCTTGTTCTGGATTCAGTGAGCAACTGATAGACTTAGTGAGAGGTACTCCTCCCTACATGTATTTTGGAGATTTAGCACCTGGTAAATGTCTCCATGCTCTGAACTTCTTTTTTTTTAATTCCATGTATTCGTTAGCAAATGTATTTGATATTCATTTAGCACGATTTAGATATTTATAAGGGTGATTACTGACTCTTGATTACCATCCAAATGGAATTCAGCTATGAAATTCCAGAAGGCTTGGAGTAAATAAATAACCTTTGATATTTTTCTTCTAAAGAAGTTGTCTTGCACTGTTTGTGGATACCACAGATCAGTGACACAAACCCACAGTGGATCAAGAAACAAGTATTAACAATAGGCTAACCATTTGAGGTTATGGTTTTCCTTTCTTTATCTGTCCACAGAAATGGATATCTTGACAGCTATTATCTCAGCAGACACGACTGTAGAAATTCAGGCACTTTAGAACTGATTCTCTTTTCCCCACTGCCTCATTCCTTCAGTGTACAGTTGAACTTTGTACATATCTGAAGCCTGTGGTTTGAGTGGCTTTTTTTTTTTTGTGGGGGATTGTCCTTCACTTATTTTCAAAATACCCAATTAATTCTTACCAAGGACAACATTTCACATGCCACCTTCTAATGAGCTTCATCATCTTATTTAAATAAAACTTGGCCTTTTTAAAATATGCTTTTTTGTTGTTGTTGTTATTGTTGTTTCTCTGTTGGGAAGACTCTGGGTTTGGCAGTTTCTCCTTGGGCTGTTTTTCTGGGTCAGTAGGATGTGTTGTAACAGAGCAAGAGGGGAAAATGTCTAATTCAGAGACAAACTCTTTCTAGTGTGTCAGAGAAATTATCCTCTGGGAGACCCACATTGCTGCAAGTGGACTTCCATTCATGCATTTGTTAAGCATGACACTAATTGAAATGACCAGACAACAGAAAAACTTCATATCCACAGTCTTTGGGTTTTCTCATAATCTGTTCAATATGCGGGTACCGCATGCAGTCACCTGTAGTGGGATGATACATATGGACAATCATTTGAAGAAAACAGGAACATGATGTATGGAGATTATGTGAAATGTTAAGTCTGTATTTATGTTCACCTCCTCTGTGTATGTCTTAACTACTTCTATGAAGTCCTTATTTTTATAGCATCTCTTTAAAAAGGATGTTTAAGTGGTTGAGGTGAAAGTGGTGGCAGGGAGGAGTGTGGAGGTCCTTCATAAAACAAGTGGTGGAAGTGAAGGTCTTGACCATGTACTGATGAGGTTCTGTTAGGGTTAACAGTCTCTGCCTTGAGTGCTTTAAACAGTGCTTCAGTGCAGAAAACTAATAGTGGTTAGTCATCTCTTAAGCTTTGCATGCAGAGCTGTGTTGGCAATGAGCATCAGAAACTCCCCACTAGTAAAAGGCTTAGCTATTGCATAAAAATGTTAGTATTGGTACAGTTTTCCAGGCAAGGAGTGCCAGGGTCTTCACTGAGGATATTGAAGCATCATTTCTTCATGTAAGGCAACCGCTTCCAAAATTCCATGTTTTTGTCAAACAGGTACTTTAAAGTTTTTAGAGTTCAAAACTTTGCTTTACTAAATCATTCCTTGATAATGGATTTTTTTCCCTACACTGTAGAAAATGGCATTATTTTAAAGTTATTTCTAGTTTTCTTATTTGTTTCTTGGGGAATGCTTTCTTCATAAATTTTAGTGTTGCCTTCTGAACTCTGCTATAGAATGAATAAATGGGTTCAGTAGATCAGTGGACTCATTGGTTCAGCTTTGGATTCATTACTCAGCTGTTACTTAATTTGCATAATTAAATCAACTGTGTTGGTTGTGAGGGAGTCAAGGTTCTTGTGTTATCTTTTTTTTTTTGGTGAGAACTAAAGGGAATTTTTCTGTCAGACTCATTTTGGATAACTGCTTGTTTCGGGCTTTTTTTTAATCCTAAAATCGCTTACCAGGAATATTTTTTCTTTTAAGACACTTGAGCAGCATAGTAATTTTTTTATTTTATTTTTTATTTTTTTTTTTTTAGTGAGTTCATGATATATTCCTATAATTGAAAATGTCTCTAGTGCAGATAAACCAAAAAAAGGTTGAAACTTCTTGAAACTTTTCATCAAAATTCATAAATACAGTTGGCTAAGACAAGTGTTTTATCTTTCAAACTGTGGTCTGCAATAGGGGGAAGGTGTAAAATTAGATAATCCATGAATGTCAGTATTCTTGAAGATTTGAATTATACTTTCCATTTATTTTACTGATATTAGAATGTAGCCAAACCTTTTGTTTGAATTAAATAAGTGGAGTTGGTTTTACATAATAGAAGTAAGATATGGGGTGTCATCTTTACTGCCTAGCTGTGGATGTGTGAAACTGGGTACAAGTAAGGCTGCTGAAGAAGTAGTGCACACAGAAGCCTGCATCACAGGGAATCTTGGCCTGAGTGAAGTTGCTGGTGAGTCACTGCCAGTCCTAGCAGTTAAGGAGCACAGGAAGATGGTTCTGTCTTGCCACTGCCTGGTGTCAACAGTGAGTCACAGATAGTTCTGCTGCAAGAAGAATGATGCAAATGGATTTTAAGGGTTAAAACATTCCTCAAAATAAATGATCAAATGTTCCAGTAAGGCTGTCGGACTGTCTTCTGGGAAAATTGAAATATGTTTAGCGTCTACATGTCATTATGCCTAAGTGTTACTTCATTATTATAGAAGCAACATGGATTTATTTCAAGGAAATTTTTATTTTTCAGAAGAAATCTCCTAAAACCTTATGTTAGTAACAGCCTTGAACTATTGTGTTTACTTTAAAATAGATGCTAGAGATTGTCATAAAGTCTGTGTTATTGTAGTACAACTTTTTGAGGTACAATAAAATGTTCTGATGATCTGTATGGCCAATGCCCTTCTCCTTTTTACAGGGGGAAAAACATCTCCAAGGAGAAGCTGATTACCATGCAAGGCTGGTAGAGAAATAAAGCTTATTTCTAGACGTAATGATGTCACCAAGAGAAGAGTGATCAAACTTACAGATTCAAACCTCTTTTTTTTTTAATGGGAGGAAAAGGGGCAGAAGCAGCAACTTCCAAGTTGAGGGCAAATTGAGACATTTTGTGCAAAGGAATGCTTTTCAGTTTTGGTAGGAGAAAATCTGGCTGGTAGCTGTAGATAAGCAGGGGGGATGTGATGAAGGGAGTTGATTATAGTAACTAGCTCCTGTGAGATAGAATTTTCTGTGGGATAATGAAGAGATGGCTGTGGCCATGGGAAAAAATAAAGATGCAGTAAACCGATATGGAATTCTGAAAGTCATAAGCTAGGTAAAATATTGGTTTTAAGGTACATAATCAAGATTAATTCACCATATTTATTATTTACCTCAATATAGTTTCAAAGATATAATACAAAACCAACAAAGCTTGAAGAAGAACTAGTGTGCTGAAAGCTGTGTTTTGTTTATCAGCTGGTAGAGTTATTACCTCTCCCTATAAATCTTATGCTCAGACCTTTAGACCATGAGAACGGTAATGCTTTCATGAAAGCCTTTATTCATTCATTATTGCTTTCAGTCCTTTTCTGTTTTAGCAGTTTGGTTCACTATTTATATTGTGGTTTTGTTTAAGGGTTGGTGTTGTAATATTCCGGTTGTTATACCAGCACATATATCAAAATGTTGGCTGCTGCCTGAAGGATTGATAATCTAGTTTCGAGGAAAGCAGTGGTGGGGAAGTGATGTGATTGTGATTTCTGACTAATAGAAATGTAGGTGTATCATTTGCTTACCTGCTTTCCAGAGCTTTTTAAAAAATCATTTTATTTTAATCTTGTCTAAAGAAAGATTACATTTGTATGGTTGTAGTTCCCTGTTACGTATTCTATCCTTTGAGAGGAGCTGAGGTTTGAGTTTATAAATCACTCTTTAGTAGTTCAAGTAGTGGTTTGGTTTTTTTGAAAGCTTTTTTTCACCCATTTTTCATAGTATACTATTTTAAGCATTTAATAACTGGCTATTTTTTCAGCTGTTATCACTTAAATTAGAGCAGTTAAATGCCACTGATTTATATTTTTTTCCCTTGAATTGTTCATGGTACATTGATCTAGAGGAGCTGGTCTATCCTTGTAAAACTAATCTAATAACAGGGTTTTATTCTAGACTATCATATCCTGTTACCAGGTATCCTTTTATGTATATTTAACATTCAGGATTTTTAATGTTTTCTTTTTCTCAGAAAAAAGAAAAATTGGGAATAGAACACATGAGCATATTACTTTGATCAGAACATACCCAACCCCAAAATCATTTCTGCAGTGGAATGCTAAATTTTTAAAGTAGCTTTTATTTTGTGATATAGGGATGCAGATGAGTTAAGAAGAATGACTAATACTACGGTATGTGATCTGTGAAACAGGAAGTACAGACATGAGGTGTTCTTTTGTGAAAATTGAAATAGAATCATAAAATGGTTTGAGTTGAAAGGCACCTTAGAGATCATCTAGTTCTGACCCTCCTGCCATGGGCAGGGACACTTTCCACTAGACAAAACTGTTCAAAGCCCTGGGATGAACATGGACTTGAACAGTGCCGGGGATGGGGCATGCACAGCTTTACTCTCACAGTAAAGAATTTCTTCCTAATATCTAATCTAAATCTATCCTCTGTCAGTTTAAAGCCATTACCCCTTGTCTTGTCACCATGTTCTTGTAAAAAGCCCCTCTCCATCTATCTTATAGCCCCTTTTAGGTACTGGAAGCTGCTCTAAGGTTTCCTCTGAGCCTTCTTTTCTCCAGGCTGAACAACCCCAACTCTTTTAATTGGAGAGGTGCTTCAGCCCTCTGATTATTCAGCATCAAATCAGTAATCCATGCCTCCAGTTTAAAGACGAGGATATCCTGTGAGACAGTGTCAAATGCCTTGCACAAGTCCAGGTAAATGACATCTGTTGCTCTTCCCTTATCCACCCATTCTGTAACCCATTATGGAAGGCTGCCAGATTTGTCAGGCATGATCCGCCCTTAGTGAATCCATGTTGAGTGTCACCAGTGGCCTCCTTATTTTTCATGAGCCTTAGCATTGTCACGAGGAAGATCTGCTCCATGATCTTGCTGGGCACTGGGATGAGACTGACTGGTCTGTAGGTCCCCAGATTTTCCTTTTTTTCCCCTTTTAAAAAAGGGGATTATGTTTATCCTTCTCCAGTCAGTGGGAACTTCACTGGACTGCCATGACTTCTCAGATATGATGCACAGTGGCTTTGCCACTTCATCTAGGAGTTCTAGGGTGATTGAAGACCCCATGAGAACCAGGACTGGTGAATATGAAGCTGCTCCTGTATGTCTATAGAGGGCCTTATCTGCTTGGTCTTCCTGGTTGGGTTGTATGTAGCAGACCCCCACTATAATGTCACCTATCCCTTCCCTTCCTTGATTCCTGACCCATTAAGCTCTTGGTCACCTCCAGTTCCATCTCCAGGTGTAGTTCCATGCATTCCAGTGGGTGATTGGCATAGAGGTAACATCTCCACCTTGTCTCCTCTGCCTGTCCCTCCTAAAGAGCCTGTATCCTTCCATTCCCACACTCCAGTCATGGGAGCCATTCCACCCTGTCTGTTACGAGGAAATCTGTGGTTTGTCCTGCTAGGTTAGGAGAGGCTTGTCCTAGCAGGTTTAGTTAGGTGGCTTGGGAGTCTGATCAGAGGATAGAAACACATATGAATTCCAAGAATTTGGGGCACTTCATTTCATTCCTGAGTTTGTAAATCACCTGCTCCAGTCATGAGCAGTCTCCATAGCAAAAGCATCTCAAAGCAGTGTTGCCAACAAACTGTTCTAATGATGAGTAAAACATATGTTAATGTTAAGTGAAGTCTAAAATGAATGCAAGGATTATGAAATTAAGGATTGTGGGATGATTTCATAGTAATATACTCAAGGTTTCTGTGTTGATGAGGTATACAAATCTTCTGTGTAGTAAAGCTCAGCTAGGCATTTGTTTGAGTGATAAAAGAACTGAACACTGTGTTTAACTTTTATTAGCTTTTGGTCTGTTTCCTGAGTAATGATTACTATCTGCAAAAGTTACAAGAAAATTATATGGGGAGGGAAGGAGGGGATATAAGGATTATTCCTCGGGGAAAGCACAGCAAGTTGTCTGAAGTGTGAGTTAAACTTTGCATTTATATAAGCATCACAATTGGCCCTTCTGCTTCCCACTGAGGTGGATTAGAAAGAAGGAGTCCCCTCCCTAATTCTTTCTACATCCCAGAACATATTCAGTGGATAAGAATTTGAGGCTTCAAAAGCCACCTTGTTCTGTTTGTCTGAACTAAAACAACATAGCACTGGACAAACAAGCTTTCCAGATTTTCAGTGCTACAAGCCCTTTTTATTTTTTTTTCTCTGAATCTTATAAAGCATGTAGTTCCAAGATTAGTATCTGTGTTCAGACATTTGTGCCATGCTTAAGCTCTTGCTGGAGTTGGTGGATTTGGTGCCTCAAATTCACAACAGGGAATTCCATTCTCCTTTCTGTCTTGACAGTTGTTCATACAGATGTATTGGCAGATTAAGATGTTTCTGTGAATAATTTTTAAACGCAAAACACTTGGTTACAAGATGATTTGCATAAATGCACTTGAACCAGAAATAAAACACTGTATTGTACAGTATTTATGTCCATTTTAAGTGTTTTCAGTCTGGTATATAAAGAAGAGAGGGAGTTCAGTCATTGCTCTGCAAGAAGCCTAACAGCATGTCATACTGCTTGAATGATCATGTCGTCATAATTCATGAGTAAGTAGTTCCTGAAAGGATTTATTAAGAACCAATTTTTGTTCAGTGAGATATTTACCCTAAATAATTTTACCAACACAGTCTATACCAGCTGTCCATTTTGATCCATGGGCAATGCAAGGCTATTCTGTTTTAGATAGTTCTGTGTTTATTACAATGAACTCGTAAATCCTTTATGTTCTTCTGTGTAAAGTTAGACAAGACAGTATTAAAGCTTTTCACTGACAGAAGTTATTCTAGCTGTCAGTCATTGCAGATACCTGTTTTAGCTTGCCTGGTACACATCCTCATCAGATGTGTTTCTGATGTATGCTAAGAACCCAGCTTACTGCACCAGATAGTTTAGATGGAAAACCTTTTCTGTTCAGGTATTTTCGTTACACTCTAGGATCCAGTAAAGGTTTTCATAATAAACATCCTTGACTTTATACTTCCAAAGCAGCATGTGAGCCTAGCATCTGTCACTGTCATCTAGCAGAAATTTGAATGCTTCCTATTCAGTAGGTTCTGCTAGGCCTCATTTCATAGAGTCATAGAAACAACTAGGTTGGAAAGCACCTTTAAGATCATCAGGTCCAACTTTTAACCTGGGACTGGCAAGTCCACCACTAAACAATGTCACTGAGGGCCTCATCTACATTTTTTGAATGCTTACAGGGAAGTTAGTTCTGCCACTGCTCTCAGCAGCCTGTGCCAATGCCTGAGCACTCTCTCTGTGAAGCGGTTTTTCCTAATATCCAATCTAAGCCAGCTCTGGTGCAGCTTGAGGCTGTTTCCTCTTGTCCTGTAGCATGTTACTTGGGAGAAGAGACCGACCCTGCTGCAACCTCCTTTCAGGCAGTTGTAGAGTGATAAGGTCTCCCCTGAGCCTTCTCTTCTCCAGACTAAACACCCCAGTTCCCTCAGCTGCTTCTCATCACACTTGTGCTCCAAACCCTTCCCCTGATCCATTGCCCTTCTCTGGACTCACTCCATCACCTCAATGTCTGTTATAGTGAGGGGCCCAGAACTGAACACAGGATTCGAGGTGTGGCAGGGAAACAATCACATCCCTGGCTCACTTTCTGATACAAGACAGGATAAGTTGGCCAGAGCTCTTCAGGTTCCTCTTCATGTTTTCCTGTAACTTAACTCTTAAGCCCCCTTAAGGGGGGTGTTATGTTGCTTCTTAAGGTCACAGAAAGCTCCTTTAGAACTTAGCATAATGTGCTGTGCTCTGCTTTGCTGTCAAAGGTGCTGCTGTTATTTCAGCACGAGGGTAAGGACCAGAACATTTTGATCAGGTGTTTTTCATTCATTCCTTCTCATGGACAGTGATTAGTGCACCCATAATCTAAATTTATCCTGAAATTCTAGGAATGCATTTAATCTGCCTGTCTTTTAAAAACCACACTTGGCATGAGAGTCTTGATGTGTCCAGAAAAGAACATTTTCAAGTCTTTTGTTCTGTGAACATAGCAAAGATTTTAAGGCAAAGAGCTAAGAAAATAGCATGTATCATGTCAAAAAGCCATGGGGTTGAAAACGTTTCGTTGAGTCTTGCTGATGGTTGCTCCTATTGTTGGTTTGTCCTTTTGTTTGGTTTTTTTTTTTTTTTGGTTACTTATGGGTTTCTGTTTTCTTCCTTGTATTTCAAAGAAAGCAAGAAAAGTTATGAAGGTGGAAGGGATGCATATCATACATTTGGCAAGAACTTGTCTTGGTTATGAGAACTTCAAGCCCTAATCTTGTAAAATAGACTTAAAATGAGTGCTGCCATTGTGGCTGACTGCTGTGCATTGGCAACTCTAAAAAACCCCATGCTTCTTACTTCAAGAAGGAATAATGAATGAGGCTTTGGGTTGTTTGGGTTTTTTTTTGTTTTTTTTTTTTTCTTGTATATATCAATGCCCAAGTTATAGTCCCCTACTGATGATGTACCTGGGTACTGCTTTTGTTTAAGCTATCACTTTAAGCCTTTTAGATTTTGGATTGATTGTGTGTGAAAGCCTTGCTGTTGCTTAAAACTAGAAAAGCACCTGCAAGTGCTTTCCCAGAAAACCTATTTTACTTTCCTTGAAGAAGTGATAATAAGGAAAACGTGAAAAGATAAAATGTTTACAGTTGCCTATGGGGTAGAGAGCAGAGCAGTTAGGAAGACATGTTGAAGAGGCTCTGAACAAGTAAAGCAAGAATTAAAATATTACAATAACATAGCCAGATAGGTTACATCTTCTTGTGAAGCAGGGAGGTGAGTTTTTTTGCATAAAGGGCTTCTGCCCTCTGTAGTAATCTCCCTAAGAGTACTTTTGCCTTGCAAGGTCGCTGTCTACTCAGTAGAAGGAAAATTACAAGCAGGCAGGCAAAGCCTCTACACATAGTCTGTGCAGCTGAGAGGCAGCAGCTTGTCGTTTGGTGTTGGTTGTCTCCCTGTCTTGGTTGAACACTGTGCAAAGACTTCATTGGCAAGAACTTTCCATGTGTCACGGTACAGCCATATGCTCTAAGATCCTGCATGTCATGTGTCTTATTATTTGACAGGATCAAGCCTTTCATGCAGTCTTCTCACATTTATGGCCATATCTAGTAATCTGATGCTTTTCTTGATCAAGAAAAAGATCCATCAAACAAAATGCCAGTAAATTCTAGTGTTTTCAGATTGCTGGTGAGCTGGTGGGTCCAGGTTTTATAGATCAGACTGGTACTAGCAAATATTTAATTTCTTCAGCTGAGCAGCCAAGTGTTGGGCCCTTGATATCTGGACAGTAACTCAGTTTCTGGAAGCACAAGTTTGGGAAGAACACTTACTGCTGTGTTCATCAGTCCATAGTCTCTGAGCATCATGTAGCTATGAGATCTTCCACTCTTGCTTGTGTTCACTATGCCACATTTCAAATTGACAATAAGAACCAAATACTGTATTATGTGGGCAAGCATAAATTGGAAATATTTGTTTAATATTGAAAGTAATTGTTTTGAATGCTATGAATCTATGTATTTCCGTCTACCTTGCAATTGTTTCTTCAGTCCTCAGTAGTCACAAGCTTAAGTATTCAAAAAGCCTTAAAGATGAGGCTTACTCTATCTTTTATACTCTTACATGAGTGATATAGGGTTTATGCATATAAATGCAGTTTTTAAAAATACTTTTAGTCAAAATACTCTTGTGGGATCCATGCATGTGTGCACTCAGATTTATACCATAATCTCTCCAAACCAACCAGTATAGAAGATTTAAATTGCAGGGAGAGGGTTGGCAAGCAGAGAGTAATGAGGATAACCAGCTATCTTGTGTATCAGTTTTTCATATAGTACTCTTTCATTATAAATCATCAGATGTTTTTCCTGATTAGAGCATATTGTTCATTTATGCTCATATCTTGGAAAATACTGAACATAAGATCAAAGGTTGCGTGGCAGAGCACCTTTTATCTTGGATGGGTTCCTTGCATCAGCTAATGAAAAGATACATTTGCTGACCTCCCTAATAGAGGTGACTAATAAGAATACGTTTTTGCAGAATCACTCCTAATCTATTAAGAAAATTCATTATGTTCCATATAGATGCTATTAATTTTAAAATAATACATTTTAATACATTTGTAAATGTTAAAATTCTCCTTCCCTTAAATACCATAACAATTTCTAATTACTTTAATGGAATGAGTGATTCACAAAAGCTTTTTGGCATTTAAGTACCTGTTCCACAGATGCCATGTTTAAAAGCTATCCGTACCATGGGTGAAATTGGGTGTGTTGGATACACATGCTAAATAAGATAAGATCAAAATCTACACGTTCTGTAATGGCTGGCCTGAACATAGATCAGTCTGATGTTTGTGGGCTGTGGTTTGGGAGGTTTTGTGTGTTTTCTTTCTTTTTTTCATGATGATATGTTTGATCAACACGGTTTGTGACAAAACAAACTTGTGTTTGTCAGGAGAGATTGTAAAGAATTATCGTACTGCAATGCATGAAACTGTATATATGTAACGACTTTTATTTTTTTAGCAGCATAAGAACAAATAATCAAAGCACACATTCATATATAAATAAAACATGCTATTTAACTAGTGTAATGCTAACCCAGTTTGGACAGCCTGGTGGGAAATAGAGGTTAAAATCATCATGGAAATTGTTGATTCTGATGAGAAATTCTAAACATTTGCCCTAATCCCAAAAAGCCTGTTCTCAACAAAGTTGAAGGGCACTTTAGAACCCAGTTTCTGTGCTCCAGGATCATTGCGTTGCTGACAAGCAAAGCATGTGAAATGTAGATGCTAGGAAGATTTGCATGAGAGAAATCTTCTGAAGCATTCTAAATGACTAATGTAGATGTACCTTTGAAAATTTAAGCACATGGTAGCTGGGATTAACCGACATGACTATAGAAATAATTTTCCTTTGAATTCTGTTGCCTACTAGACCATTCCTGGTATATGCCACAGCTCAGATTCCCTTAGGAAAACATAGAACTGTCAGAATTGTGTTCATGGTTCAAAAATTGATAAACTGATGTTTTTCAAAAGTTTACTGGGTTTGCCTATGCTTAATCATAATTTTCATTCTTACCAGACAGATGTGCGTTAAAGTCTTTGGAATAAGTTGTGTGTTTACTGTGCATCAGGTATTCTATAGAAACTGCCCATATGCATGTTTTATTTACTGAAATCAAAAATAGCATGCCTTTTTTGTTTGTAAGATAAGCTGCTTTGTGTTTACCATAGGTAAAATCATTCATGTGGACATTTACTAGTGAATAACTGGGGTACTGCATTTATTCAATTTTCCCTTGCAGCCTTTTTTATGGATGTACCTGTATACTTAGTATGAGGTGATTGTATTACAGTTTTGGTTCTTGTGGCTACAGGCTGATTAGGTTGTTTCTGACCTGCTGACTTTAGGAGTTTAACTCCTGCCGGTTTTCTTGTGAGGGGTTTGTTTTTTGTACAGATGGGATAAAGGTATTAGGTTGCTACACACTGCACCCTTAAACCAAATGAGTCATTTTGTGAGTCTAGTTCAGCTGACAAATGTATTACTGACAACTTAAGCTTTTTATCTGTAGCACTTTTTTACCATCTTGCACTTCTGCTGTCTCTGAGATAATGCAATGTATGATTGTCGAAAATACAAGTCTCTCTTTGACTCTCACAAAGTAAAGCCTATTAAAATCATAGCTGTATTTTGCATCTATGCTAAACATTATAAAAATCACCCATTAATTTCCATTTAAATAAGGGTTTTGAAGTCCCTGATCCACCTTACAAGGAATATGTTGCATTTCTGGAGTAAACAATTTCTGTTTCATCCAGCACTGCTGGACACCTGACATTAGCCCTTTTTTCAGTTCCTTTGCGTGGGCTGCAGCTGAATGTCAGCAGGGACTCCCTCAGCCAGCCAGGCCCTTGCTCCTGCAGTGACTTCAGCAGAATCTATTACCCAGAAATGCTGCCAAAACATTAACTCTTTGAGAATGGCAGAGAATGATTTCCCATAGTGACCAAATCGTATTCTAGTATTTGGCATGTGATCTGTCTTGAGCTTAATGCTCTTCATCCTCTTACAAATGTTGGAAATTCTTTTGTTACAAGGAGCATGAGAGAAATCATCATAATGCAAAAGTTTGTGATTTGTGGATTTGATGAGAAGAAAAAAACCTTTAAGTTCTGTTATTTTCTGGTCATGCACATTTGTGGGTAGGCCCTATTGAATTGTCTTTCTGAAATAAAATATAACTATTGTGCCTTTTCCAGAATAGTAGCACATGTAGTCATGATGATCTAACAGCAAAAGTAAGTCAGTATTTATAGGTACTACAAGTACATCTATTTCAGACCTGGAACAGCTTTTGTAGCTAAAAGAATGTCTCTCTTTCCCAGCTGTAAAAATAGTTGGCTTGAATAAGAAATTAACTGTCAACTGGTATCTTCAGAAACACGGAGTTTGGTCAATTAAAAAGTTACATCTGTCCTTTTAATTTTATTTTAGCCTTGGGTTGGATTCTGAAAAACAAATGCAGAAATATGTGATATGTAGTAAAAAAATGCAAACCTGTTGTCGTGGTTTAACTTCAGCTGGCAACTAAGCACCACTCAGCCATTGACTTACTACCCCTGAATGGGAAGGGTAAAAGTGAGAAAACCCATGAGTTGAGATAAAGACAGTTTGACAGGTAAAGCAGAAGCCATGTGTGCATGCAAAGCAAATCAAGGAATTCATTCACCACTTCCCATTGGCAGGCAGGTGTTCCCCTGTCCCCAGAAAGCAGGGCTCCATCATGCGTAATGGTTACTTAAGGCAGGCACCATGACTCCAACTATACCCCCTCCTTCCTTCTTCTTCCACCACCTATAATATGTTTGAGCCATATGGTCTGGACTATCCCGGTAGTCATTTGGGGTCAGCTGTCCTGGCTGTGTCCCCTCCCAACCTCTTGTGCACCCCCAGCCTGCTCACTGGTGGGGTGGTGTGGGAGGCAGAAAAGGCCTTGACGCTGTGTAAGCCCTGCTTGGCAGTAACTAAAACGTTCCTGGGTTATCAGTGCTGTTTTCAGCAGAAATCCAAAACAGCCCCATATGAGATACTATGAAGACAATTAACTCTGTCCCAGCCAAAATAGCACACCTGTCCTATGTTGTTTCAAACACCGTTTTCCACCCAAAGAAAAGCTTGATCACTGAGCAGGTCTATGAAATAACCTGCCAAATACACATACATCATAAAGCTGTAGGTATGTACAGGACATACTGGCACTGTGGGTCAACAGTAGAAGTAATCAGGAAATTTTCAGTAGCTAAGTTTGTCAATAATATTTTTATAAAAACTTTTATTGAATCTGCTGATTTCAGCAAAACTTTTGTTAGGGAAAAAACTTCTTCCATGAGGAGTGGAATTTCTGTTTAGAAATTAGAGAAGATTGAAATGAGATCAGCCCCTGAGCAGGAAATAAACTTGGTCAGGAATGCTCACTAGAGTGTGGAAGATGCTAAGGGGTCTCTTGACTAAGTCAGATAAAGACCTTGAGCTGCGATCCATCTTCCCTTTGTGACACTTGGATGCAAGAGGGGTAGAATCTTTCTCATTCTGTTCTGTAAGAATATTTTGTTAGAGATCCACCCAAGAACAGCTTGTTTTCTACTGAATAGAGCCTCATTTGGGGTTTGTGAAGATGATAAGAGCTTGAACCTTCATCTCACAGATAGAAGCTTTTCTAACACACCAGTACTTATTCTGATAGCACCTCTCTTTCTCCCCATTCTTTCCACCACCCCATATTCTCTTGCTCATGAATATGAGAGTCTTTAGTGTTTTCCCAATGTAAGAGGAGGAACTTTTTGAGTCCTTGAGTTTTGCAGACTGTAACAATGCTTCCCACCTCATTGTAACACATTTCTGTGTCATGGTGTCTTATAATTGCAGGTAAGTTTTCCCTTTTTTCTGAGACAAAGTAGGTTTTTCTGTTCCTTTTTGCTGACTGTTGACAGGCATCTCTTGAATGTACTGATATTTTTCTTAGAATTTAAATTCAAGAGATGAAAGAGAACTTCACTACGGAAGTGTTCAGTGCCTAGGTGCCTCGCCTGTGTTGCAGAGCCCGCAGTTCAAATTTAGATATGTAAACACTTGCATATGACTTTTTGAATAAAATATGGGATGAGTTATGTATCTGATTATAGTAAGTACAGAGACAGTATCTGCAGTGTGAATAGCCTAAATCAGTTAGCAAAAACAAATTGACTGGGATCTTGTATGCTGTAGGTTGGTGGGTCAAGCTCTGTCTTGCACAGATGAGTGTGAAAATTCTTTAATAAGCATGTAATTTGATCCTTTCTTTCAAAATTATGCTAGAAGCGATGGCTGCCTCCTTTTGATCTAAAATGTGGGGTTAGAATGTAGGTCTTGGATGTAGAATATCAGTTAAATTCCTTTTTCTGTCTGAGTACGTCGAAATGCACATTCCCTTCTTCCTTCGGAATGGTAACGTATTAAGCATTTAAGATATTTGAAAGTGCTGCTACTCAGGTCTTGCTGTTCGTGTATGTTCTTCCAATTAGAATAAGAAGCTGTGCTCTCTTTAGTATTTTCTGTCCAGCCTACCGAAGCTTTAAGTATTTCATGCAAAATGGGAAAGCTTCAGCAGCAAAAGTTGAGAAGAACTGCCTGCAGCAAGGTTCCCAAACTCACCCATATGGCAATAGGTATGTTACATTATCCTGGACTGCAACACCAGGATTGCTTTGTAAACCAAACATAAGGCACTTCTGAATTGCTGGCTGTCATCATACTGTAGGTTGGAAACTCATCTAACCAATCTGCCAAAGTGTGGGAAATGTGAATTTGAATCCTGTTAGGTGGAGGCAGAGACTGAACTATGGTCTGCTACTTGCAGATGTACATTTTGTGCTGCTGGAGGAAAGGCAAACTCTGTCCCTGCACAGAGCCCGGTTAGCAGACTTTGAGTTGCAGGACACCTGGTAAGAAGTTACATTTGCAACTTTCCCCTTTAGGATTTGTGTTTGAGGTGGGCCTGAAGGGGCTTATCTCTGTCAAGAGGACAGTACATTGGGCATAACCAGCAAGAGACTTACCAGAGAGCTGTGCTCACAAAACTATCTTTGTGTTTTGCAGGTGTGGGTCTAATTTGTAGTGAGGCATAAAGACCAATTTTCATCATTTGAAAAAAATGGGGAAGCCTCAAGATCTGAAATAAAAGCAGTAAGCTTTAAGCAAAGGACAGGTTCAACATAATTGCTTTGACTTTAATTATGCTACCTTTGCTAAGCTATGTAAGAAGAGCCTAAATGGTACTTAGTCAGCAGAGTGTGATATAACTGTTCAGTGGTATTAAAAGTATTTTTACTTGTTTGTTTCTAGATCAGACAATTTCAACAGTATTTTTCAAGTTTGAGGTGTCAAGTGGTAGAAATACGATTAAGCATCAGTGGCTAGTGTCACATGAATTTAGGAAATATTTTGTCTTTCTGGGATAGTCACTTATTTAAAAGTAAAGTGTAGGAAATGGGTGAGAAGGTAGTAAGACTTGCCAGCTCCTTCATGGGGAAAAGCATGTTTTCTCTTGAATGGTGTAGAAGACAAGCTGCGTTAACTGAAAAAGTGGTTTATTTATTATGCCAACTAATACAGGCCATTGTTCCATTATTCTGAAAATCATAAAAAATTTTGGAAAGCAGGCAGAAGAACCCATTTTGCATACACCTTGCATGTTGGAAAGGGTTGGGTATCAAAGGCATAGAATAATTTTCTGTGTCATATTTTCAACTTACCTTGCACATAATGATGTTAATTCTTAGCTGAGCAGTTCAGAGAACAGTGGTACTAATTCATAGCTCAGTGCTAACCCTTCCTTTCCCTTCACTTCTTCATTTTTCCTGGGTAACTGAATTCAAGGCAGTTGCTAACCTTTTATGTCAGGTGTTCCAAACTCTCTTGTCCTTGCTTAACAGATTAATGCATACCAATAAATGCTGTTTGTCACTTTTTTTCACATCATGTTTCTGAAACATATAATGAGTTTCAAGTCATGCTTCTAAATCACAGAATAGATTTTGGTTCTTTGATCCAGAAGTTGCATGGAGGCTTTTCCAGCTTTGGGGGAGATAATTTCTGTGGGTCTGAAACATGGTTTTTGCCTATGTAACCTGAAGTGAGATTTCACAGCAGGTCAAATCATAAAAATGAAGGAATTTGGTTGTGATGATTTAGTCCATGGCAGTTTATAAATAACCCAAGTTTGATTCTGAGACAACACTGAGTAGAGGAAGTAATTTCATTTAGTAGATGATGTGGTTGTTCAGAAGGAGCTCTTTTCTTGCTGGTAGAAAGGAAATGCTGAAGTGGCAGTATATGGAGAGGCAGGTGGAAACATATGGGAATTTGTTAGCTGGAGGAACAACACACAGCTGGGCTGTGGATAAGTAGGACTTCTCAAATACAAATGGAACTAACTCATGTATGGAATTATAAATGTATATCTAGTGAGGTTATTGTTTAACAAAAATTTAAGGATATTCTCTACTGCCATTGTGTCTTACTGTTTTTATTGGTATTGCATAGGTACAGTTGAGGCAGACCTTTTCCTGAGTGGAGTAGGGTTTCTCTTACAACTTGATCAACATACATCAATTGAACAGGTTGCCTACCTGCTCACTTCTTATGGTAGTGCCTTGATTTTAAGGCTCGGAGGTGGTGTGACATTCTCGCTTTTACTGCAGTTTGAAGAAATGACAATAAATGAAAGCTTAAATCAGTAATTAAAAAAAAAAAAAAGGAAGTGATTTATAAAAAGATTTTCAAAATCCGTATTGTGATATTTCTTTTCATTTCTTATGCTAAGCACCCACCAATATATAAACACAATGTGCCTTTTAGAAGAGAGTAACTAATTATTCTCTCACCTACCTGTGCTATGTTATCACAGATTCTATAACCTAAACTGTAGTTTTAGATTAACAGAATTGGTAACTGCCAAATATTCTTTTACTGAAATAGAATAAAGGATAATTACAGTCTCAAATCAACTGTGAAGCTGTGCATTTAAGCTGATTTCAGTTTATGCTGATGCTATTAAGGATGGTTTCATTTTCTTACCCAACAGCTCCTTGAGTGCTCATTCGTACTGCTGCTTTGCACCAGGATCAACATTGGTCTAGTTACATCACCTACTGGATCAGAGAATCTGGCTGGAAAGTCATTTTGTTTGGTTTTGATGGGGCTGAATTTCAGCCTCATGTAGTTTTGATACAGTTGTCAATGTTATCCACCTAAGGAAAGACACAGAGTTGGACTTTTCCTTTTAGTCTCAGTGTGGTCTTGC
Organism: Forpus xanthops; assembly: GCA_032466535.1. Lineage (NCBI taxonomy): Eukaryota > Metazoa > Chordata > Aves > Psittaciformes > Psittacidae > Forpus > Forpus xanthops. The sequence continues at coordinate 44,579 of JASSUY010024455.1, forward strand.
CTGAACTGATTATGGAATAGCATCTTTAGTTTTGAAAAGCTCTTCTTAGGCCAGAACACAAAAGAGGGTGAAGTACACAGTCTAAAGTATGACCTTTATAAAGAAAATGAGGTTGAACTGCCTCTATGTACCATTCTATTTGACCACGGTAATCTTTAATGTATCTAAAAGAGGATAAATGTAAATAACTGTATTACAGATACTATCTTCTGTCTGTTGTCTTTTCATAGAATCTCAGCATAGATGAGGTTGTAAGAGACCTCTGGAGATCAGCTGGTCCAACCTTTCTGCTCAAGCAGGGCCACCTAGAACCAGTTGCCCAGGACCATTTCCAGGCAGCTTTTCATATTTCCAAGGAATTTACCATAAGAAGTGTCATAAGTATATTCTTGAAGTAATATATAAACCCCAGATCTTTTAACATCTTATCTTTTCATAAGTATTTGAGTGAAATACGAAGTACTTGTATATATGTCAGACATTAATTTGGCAACATCTTTACATTATAGACTTTAACAGTGTATTTCCTGTGTCAAGCTTGGTAATAGGTTATCACTAATACTAAGTAGTCGTAGTGAATACTGGAAGTGGCTTTATTGCAGACACTGATTTTAATAATGAAAAGGTAGACCCCAGGAGTCAGTCCATGTTACTTGTTCACATTTAGACTGAATTTTAAGCACATCTTAAGGGAGTAGAGATATATCAGTCTGTGTATCTTATTCCTGGTCATCAGGTCTTTGTTTAATGTGTTAGTACTTGTCTGTTATTGTCTTAGTATTTTGTCTTGTCAAGAAGAAAACAAATGTTTATCTAAATAAGAAGCGAGGACTTTTTTTCTAGGCAAACTGTGCTTTTCCTGTATTATCTCACTATGTTAATCCACAGTATTCACAGTCACTGGGAGCTGAAATTTCTGTTGTGTGACCCAGTTCCACCTCGTTTCTGCTTTAAAAAAAAAAAAAACAAGCTGGACTGCTGGAGTGGCAGTTTCCTCTTGATTGGTAGCTCAGGAGGACTGACGTGGCTCATACTGTCCTCTATTTCTTCAGTGGAAAGAATCCTCTGATTTTATTTATTTGTTCTTTTAGCATATGCAGATGACTATTCAGGCTCTCCAAGATGAGCTGCGGATCCAGAGGGACCTGAACCAGCTGTTCCAGCAGGACAGCAGCACTAGAACCAGTGAGCCCTTTGTGGCAGAGCTGACAGAGGAAAACTTCCAGCGACTTCATGCAGAGCACGAACGTCAGGCCAAGGAACTCTTCCTGCTACGTAAAACCTTAGAAGAGATGGAACTGCGTATTGAGACGCAGAAACAGACCTTAAATGCACGTGATGAGTCCATCAAAAAGCTGCTGGAGATGCTGCAGAGTAAAGGTCTGTCAGCAAAAGCCACTGAGGAAGATCATGAACGAACAAGACGGTTGGCTGAGGCAGAGATGCACGTGCACCACTTGGAGAGCCTTCTCGAACAGAAGGAAAAAGAAAACAACATGCTGAGAGAGGTAAGTGACCAAGCTGTGGGTTCAGCTCCGATCTTAAGCTCTTCTCTGTCTCTTTTCCGTTTCACAATTGTAAGGAAAAATCTTCTGTCCTCTATGTAAGCTGTATTTTTACGTTGCAAAATTGACAGAATTTGTCTGTGTTGTTTTAAAATTTCTTCAAGGCTTCCTTGTGTGTGCTTTCCGGGGTTTTGTGATTTAGGCTCCACTTTCCCTGTAGTCTTTGTATGAAGTTCTGGACGTGAATTGTCACACGGACTGTAAAATTCATTGTTTTGTTCTGTTGTAGTTTGACAGAAAGTAGCTACCTGTATTGAGGTGAAAACTGAGAGAAATCCTTGCAGGAGTAATGGATGATTGCTCTATGGTTTCCATGGAAACAGTCGTCTTGCTGGGAAGGGTATTTGATAAAACTATTAGCTGCCCTGGATGCACAGCCAAAAGAAAAGAATACTTAAAGGGATGCTGCTGCATACATAGTAACCCCTTTCCCCCATCCCTCTGAAAACAAAAAAGAAAAAACATTGTTATATCTGTATTGCATCTTAGAGGAGTACAATGGCAGACATTCTTCACTATTGATCATCCTAAAATAATGATAAGAAAATATAGGCTAAATGTAACGCAAGTGTTAACAATAAAGGAAAATAAAGGATTTGTTCTGTAGCCAGCATAAATTTCTTTATATTGTTAAATGTATTTGACTCTTGTCATCTAGCCTCCTAAAGTATTCTAATATTAACTTCTAAAAGGCTAGTAATTCAGCGTGTATTGTGTACATACACAGGTATGTACGTATAAGCGTGTATTCACTAATGGTAAAATTTTCTGTAAAGATTATTATACATCTGTTGATTGAATGCATGAATTGATAGCTATACATGTATAATAGAATCATAGAATCGTTAGGGTTGGAAGGGACCTTAAGATCACCAGGTTCCAACCCCCCCTGCCATGGGCAGGGACACCTCCCATTAAACCATGCCACCCAAGGCTCTGTCCAAACTGGTCTTGGACACCGCCAGCAATGGAGCATTCACAACTTCCCTGGGCAAACCATTCCAGTGCCTCCCCACCCTTACAGTAAAGAATTTCTTCCTCACATCCAATCTAAACTTCCCCTGTTTAAATTTTAACCCATTATCGCTTGTCCTGTCACTACAGTCCCTCATGAAGGTGTGTGTGTGAATTTTATGGCCTGTTGTGGGCATTGTAAGTCTCCTTCATGGTTCAACTTTTTTTGAAAGCCTGACAGCAATTAAGCCCCCTCCCTCAGAATACAGGGAAGCAAGGTCATGCATAGAGTTTTTTTGAGATGAGTATTTGCAACACATCAATCACAGAATCATAGACTGCTTTAGGCTGGAAGGTACCTTAAGGATCATCCATTTCCAGCCCCCTGCCATGGGCAGGGACACCTTCCACTAGACCAGGTTGCTCCAAGCCCCGTCCAACCTGGCCTTGAGCGCTACAGGTGATTGGACATCCACAACTTCTCTGGGCAACCTGGTCTAGTGCCTCACCACCCTCATAATGAAGAACTTCCTAATGTCTAATCTAAATCAACTTTCTTTCAGTTTAAAACCATTCCTGCTACAGACCCTCGTGATGAGTCCATCTCCAGCTTTCTTTTACCCTCCTTTAAGTACTGGAACAAAATAAATGCCTCTTAATACCCTTTATTCATATTTTTTACATGCCCTGACCCATTGTAATTGTGCTCTTCCAAGCATTTATATAAGAAAAGCTAGTGTCCATCACATTTCTGAGCCAGATTTAGGCCAGATTTATTTTTTTAGAGCAGTAATCTCTTGAGTGTCTGGAGTGAAGATAATATGGTTCCAGAGTTTCTACACTAGTTTTTCCTTTATTTAGCAACCAATAATAATTCTGTTCCAATTCTTGTATCTATTTCAGGAAGTGCCCCAAATGGCTTCCATTTGTTTCTGCTTTAAGTCCAGCAACATAAATGAAAAGCTGGCAGCAGCTGTGCAATTTTTTAGGAATGCTCTTACGTTTGTTTCTGCTACTGATGAGTAGATGTTGAGAGATAGCAATTCTTGTTTCATTCACACATATCTGGAAATCATCAGTCATTTAAATCCTAGCAGTATGGTGTAAAATTCACTGGAGAAGGTAGAGATGACTTACTGAGTTTGAAAGTGCAAGTGCTGTTTATCTAACACTTTAAAATTAATTAATCCTCGATGCTGACCCAGCTCTAATGCATTGAGAAGGGTAAGCTGGGTATGCTGTAATTTGTAGCTTAAACCATTGATACAGTGTTGGATCCAGCCTTAAAGCTGAGCACCCTAGTAGTCTCGAAAACATGGTGTCATGTGCAGAGATGTCAAATTATCTCCTTATGGAATTGGGTCACATCAGGAAGGGTTTGTGATTACCCTTGTGGTGTTCTTGAGCTCTGAGCGAGACTAAGTTAACTAAAGTCAGGCTTGTTTGCATGAAGCTCAGGTCTCATGTCTGAGGCTCCAAGAGGCTGGAGAAAATCGGGGGATGTTGCTGGACTGTAGCTGACTGCATCTAACTTCATGAGCACCAATTTGCTCTGCTCTGCAGGGTCTGGTCCAGAGTAGTTATCCCTGTTCCACAGTTGGAAGTTGTTTCTGTGTAGAACCTCTTAACGTGTGTCTGCATCACCCTCCTCAGCTAATCTTCTGTATTTATCTGTATTTCCGTAGTGCTAAGTTATTTTAGCCTTTTGCTGCACCAGAAATGTCCTGTGGAATTTTTGAGCTGCCTTGAAGAAGTCAATCTACTTTCTTGATGGTTCTATATCTAGCATTGTCAGTATCTAGAAAGGCGTGCTAGACTCTTCTTTAAATACTTATTTTAAAGGAACTGCTAGTATCTCAAAGGGATATTCATGTGCTTGGGAGGTCATCATTTATACTTTATGTTCTAACACATTAGAAAAACTGAGAAAAACTTTAATAGTGTTTTGACCATTCTTGCTAAAGCATGTTCTGAGATGTCAGAATCCGCTAGTATTGTTTCTGACTTTGAGTGTGCTAGACTTCTGGTAAAATTATTTCCTGGGAATAATAATAAAGATTTGCATCCTGAAGCAAAAAGCTATCCTTCCGTTTTTCCAACTCTGAAGCCTGCATGTAATTCAAAGCATGATGTAGAGACTCGAGGTCATCAGATGACTTCTCAAACAGACAGCACAGGTGTAGTGGCCAGCAGTCTGACCTTGAAAATTAAATGTAAATTCACTGATTTCTTCAGGTATCACTTTTACGGTGATTGTAGTAAAGATTGCACTAATTTCCTACGGAAGAGAAATTCTTAGAGAGCCCACACTTGTGGTTCTGCTGAGATCACAACCAAGGAATAGCTGTATTGGTTCAGGCCAATGATCCTTTTAGTCTAGCATTCTCTTTCAGGTAATGGCCATATGCAGACACCCAGGAAAGGGTAAGAACAATTCAAGCACAATACATCTCTGTAGTGCTCTCCCATCTTTCCAACTCTTTACAGACGAAAGTTTTCTTGAACTTCTTGTGGTTTATCAGTTTAGTATCCTGCATGTATCTGCTGTCTGAGTACACAGTGTCTTCTTGAGCCATGTAAGCTTTTGCAGCTGAGCATCAAGTGGTTTTACAGGCCTACTCTTTTGCAGAAAAAAACCCTGTCTCATTTATTTCAAATTTGAACCTGTCCCCCTGTAGCTTCCTTCACAACCTGTTGCTCTGGCACTGGAGCACACAGTGAATGGATGATCGCCAGCAGCACTGTGTGCCACTCCTAATTTTAGATTTGTCATATACTTTCCAGGTTTTCTCTTTTTCTAGACCGAAATGTCCAATGCTACTCAAATTTCTTTGTACAGAAGGTAGTGCATATCTTTGATCATCTCCCAGAGCACTGTCTCAGTCTCCCATATCCAGGTTATGAAATGGATTCTCCTGCAGTTAGTGAGAGATATCTCCATGAGAAATTTGACTCTCCTGGGCTTTTCCAAAATGTCTTGAACTCTGGGGAACTCAAGCAATCTTTCCTTACAAGTCCATAGCAAAGATCCTTTTTCCAGCATAGGGTGTGTTTGCCAACTCACTGACAGAGAGGACAGTCTCTCATTAACATAAAATAATGAGAAATCAGATGTTTCATTGAACATCTGAACACAGACACTAACTTCAGCAGATGATAGTGTGACTGCATCACCTTCCTCTACCCTAGAAAACAAGCTTCAGCTTCGTAGCTTATAAAAAGATGTTTGCTATTTTGAAGTCTTAGTGGAAACGATTCATATTATTGTTGGTATTCTAAACTTAACTTTCAGAAACGAAATTACTCTCATACCAGCAAGAAATACTTGATGAAATTCAGCAGCTGGACTACAGCCTTGAGAATAGCTTCCAAGTTACATTAACTGCCACCTTATTGTTCCAGACTCACCTGTTGCAAGATTACCAGTGATGGCAGTGACAGCACATAGCTCTCAAGATACTGAAGCTTGCTGTGCTGTTTTTGACAACCTCCTTGCTCTACCCCTTCATTTTAATGCACTGAATAGAGATGATACATTTTTCTCAGCTAAACAGAGTAATAGGCCAGAAGTCAGTGCAAGTTGTGTCATTATATGGTGTGGATTGTATACACATCTGGTGTTCTAGTCACATGGAGTACTAGTATGATTTGTAAGGACAGTCCAGCATCATTACGCCAACTTGATTGCACCTTTCTCTCAATTTGTCCATTACTGCCTGTCTTTAGGAATATGTTTTTGGAGAAAAAAGCTTAGGCCAAATTTCTCATCTGCCTAGAAGAAAGGAGAAAAACAAAACTGTCTGTGTTGGTTTTACCTAGAGGGAGGAAAAAGAAGCTGCTATCTGTCTGCTATTGTCAGGTATTTGCTAAACAGCTTTGAGAGTGTTGTCCTGTTTTGTTACCATGACACTCGTTCACAAGGGATATCAGCACAGACTTTACAGCAGTAGTTGTCTGATGATGTTTGTATAAGGGCTGCTACTGGTCATACATGCTCTGAAAGCTGAATACATCTTTGTTCAGAGCAGTACTATGGCATATACTAATTGGAGTCTCCAAGATATACTGATATACCACTGCATTTCTCCTGCCCAGGCAGAGATTCATTTTGATGTCTCAAATCATAAATCATAAGAACTAAGGATGTATGAGTGGAAGTTTCTAAATGTATTCTCTTTGTTTCATTAGCCAGGATGCTTAGTGGTATCTACCCAATGCACTTATGCAGTCTTCAATCCCTCATGTCCTGTGTAACTGAGTCCTGATAATATACATGGCCCTAACCATTTGCCTACCGATCTTGTAGCTATAGGATTCTCATGGGAAAAGAGAGTGGTTGGCTCAAACTTTGAGGCTAAGCAGGTATTGAAGGTGAGGTGAGGTGTTCAGTGAAATATTAGTGTAATAGATTGTCAGCATAGTTCATCATAAAGATTTGATAGACAAAATCAGTTATTCCCTGAACTGAGGCAGATGTCTGACTGTTCCCTTTTATTTGGAAATGGAAAGAAGCTCTTTACCTAGAAAGTTTCTTCAGAAGTCAGTTCTAGGCTCAAGGTTTGAAGGTTACAGTGGTGTGGAACAAGGAAAGAACTAACAGTACCTTTCCGCTTTCAGTCATAGAACCCGTGCTTTGGTAGTACATTACAGGTTTGATGTTTTAAAATATTTTTTTTAGTGAGCCCATTCAAACAGGATGGATTTCTAATATAACTGAGTGCAAAACTGAATTAAGGAGTTAGGAATGTAATGCTTAACTAATGAAGGGTGGTTTTGTATATAAAGCCATCACTGCAATGGGTCTTTCATAAGGGCATGCATTTACACTGAACTTAAAGAAAGAAGCTATGGCAGAAAAAGCTATTGTTTCTTCTCATCTTCAGTGTTTGTTGAAATGGCAATTCCACAAAGTCCTGTTTGTGAACTGCATTGCAGTCATCTAGTATGGCCTTACTACAAGAACTTATTCCTGTTTGTAGCTATTTTGAATCAAACAGTGCTCACTTTATTCTAGGAGGTAACACTAAATATCTATGAGCATTCTTTATTATGACTCCACTTAGGGTTAGGCAAGCAGCGAACAGGCTTGTATTAGGCTGTAATGTACCTATACTTGACTTAGGTTTAGGTTATCATACTGGATACTGTGATGGCCAAACAGCAGCAGCAAGGAGCTCAGTAAGAAAGAATGCGTGTGCCGTCTAAGCATACCATCAGGGTACTGCTGAACAGTGTTCAGTGAAGAGAAAGGTTGTTTGCCTTATCTGACTAGATTTTAATTATCTGTGACAAGTTTTGCAAAGAAGTTCTTTCTCCATGCATGTACTAAAATTCTTACCTTTTCTGCTCTAGAAGAAAGATTTAGAAATTTTAGTTGGAGCAATTAGTTACCTCAAAGAACACTTTTGTCCTGTTCCAAGATTTTCCAACATAAATAAGCACACTTTTTGAGAGAATATTTAGATTTCTGGAGTAGGTAGATTCAGTAACTGGAGCTCTTACTACTATCATACTAGGAGATATCATCCTGATGAATTAAAAAAAATTTAGTTTTCTGCCTTTTCTATTCCTTACTCATTCTTTTTGCCTTTGTTGTTCCAGACTACAAAAAAAATCATAAACACTTTCTGACTCTTATATAGCAAATTTCTGATTTTTATGTAATTATTTAATGATGTGTAGGAATTAAATGAATGAACAGTCTTCTCGCAGGATGTTTTCTTTGTGTTATGTTTATGATCTCATCAAAGTGAAGTAATCCATAAAATTTGTGGATTTATTCATATTCATAGCATAAGGGACCAAAATGATAGAGATTTAAGGTTTTTAACTTCAGTCGTATTTTTTTGTATATGACTGAGCTACTTAGTCTTCAAAGAGATTTTTTGTTTTCTTTTTACTGTCACAAGGTCAAATTTCTAAATAGTTCATTTTATCGCTTCCATTCCCTTTAAATGGCATTTTTATAATCATATGCAGCAATTTAGAAATGCATAAATTTGGCTGGGGATTAGAGCTTAAGAGTACATAAAATTCAATATCTTTTGATGTTACATTAGAAGATTTGTCAATATGTGCAATTTGTTCACAAATCACAGGTTAGGTGTGCTTTCCTTGGACATATTAATATTATCATAGAATCATAAAATAGTTAGGGTTGGAAGGGACCTTAAGATCATCCAGTTCCAACCCCCCTGCCATGGGCAAGGATGCCCCCCACTAAACCAGACCACCAAGGCTATGTCCAGCCCGGCCCTTTATCCTGCACTTCTCTTCAGTAGACGTGAAATTTGTGGAATTTTATTTCTGCAAGTGAGAACCTTTGCAATAGAAAAAAAAAACCAGAAAACAAAATACTATTTAGTAGTTGGAAGCTAATTTAAATAGAAAATACATGCTTTTGTACCTTATAGAACCATAGAATAGTTAGGGTTGGAAAGGACCTTAAGACCATCAAGTTCCAACCCCCCTGCCATGGGCAGGGTCACCTCCCACTAAACCATGCCACTCAAGGCTATGTCCAGCCTGGCCTTGAACACCACCAGGGATTCACAGCTTCCCTGAACCATCCATTCCAATGCCTCACCACCCTAAATAAGAGGGAAGAAAGGAAGAATGAAGAACTAATAATATGTATGTAAATAAAGTTCTACATAATTAGGATCTAATGTTAAGTTTTTTAATTTTTAATTTTTTCTTTAGCTTTTGGATTCACACTTCTGTCAGACTTGAACACATTGACATGCTACTTAAAACTAATATGACAGTTTAAATTGGTCACTCATGTTTATCTTGCCTTGACTCTAATGATGAAGCTTTTAGGGATTTTGCTTTTATTTCTTTGCTGATTGGAATACTGAGGTGAACTGGAAGCTGTGTTTTAATTTTCACTTTAGATGATGCCTTTGTTAACAAACTTAAGTCTACTAATATCCAAGATTTTGGTTAGATTTAGAAATCACTGTTTGAATGTATCCATAAAATTGCAAACCATGGAGATAACTTTCTCTACCCGGGAATAACTGAGCTTCAAAGCAGCTGGTACCCTCCATGTGTGTGCAATTTTCAGCAAATCTTTCTAAGTTATGCTCTTTATTAATACAATCAGTTTATTTTTCAAGAAATTGTGTTTGTAAATGCAGGAAATGACAAATGGAAAAATACAGAAATGATTTCTGAAGGAACTACTGTGATTATTGATTCCAAACTTGTATAGCTATATTCTTTTTACATAGCTTGGTGTCATCAACAAACTTGCTGAGAGCGCACTCAATCCCACTGTCCATGTCACTGACAAAGATTCTGTGTAGTTATGCTGACTAAAAAATTACAGTATTGTTTCTCATAAGTGTACTGTGGTTCCTTGCAGACCTACTTGGCAAATGTAATATGATTCACACCTTTTGTTTATATATTTTTTTGAAGTAGGGTTTTGTTTTAAGTGAAGATAGCTATTCTTGATTGAAAATTGATAGTGATGAAGTATCAACTCCAACTCTGGTGAAGGTGGCCCCATTGTTTAAAACTTCTGACTGTTTCTAGCCTTCAGTTTCTAGTTACTGTATCTTAAAGTGGTTTTGGGCAGAACAACCCATTTGCCTGAGAAAGTACTTTAAAATTGTGATCAATTTGCAACATAAATTTGTTTTCATTCCCCCTTTCTCCCCCCCATCCCCCCGAAGACAAGTTATGCTCCTGCAGTTGTTCTTTGAAATCTCTTCAATATGTCAATATCATTTTGAAACTGTAGAAAGGGAGGATATAGTATAGCTGTAGTGGTAGCCCTAGTGCCAAACATGTGACAAGGTGTCCCTCCACCTACAGGTTTTCTTGTTCGTGTCAAAGAATTGCAGAAATTACTAGCTTGTAATAATGAGGTATTATAAAACTGGGAACAAAAATGGGATTGTAGAGTATTCTTCAATGTTCTTGACAATGTTGTGATGATATCTAGTGGCTAGAAGTTCCCACTGGCTAAACTGAGAAACAAATATGGTGTATTTTTAATAGTAATGATAATTAACAGTGAAAAGCATGCATAATGCACATAACTGGGGAACAAGTAGGTTTTTTTTCCTTTTTTTGTTACCCTTTTTTGAAGTAAAGGAACTACGGAACATACCATTAAAATACAATATATGTGTATATATATATTTGAGCCACCCTTGTTATAATAATTTCAGTTGCATTCAAAGGTAGGAAGATGCTGAAGTTTACTAATCTGTTACAGAACAGTATCAGTTACACATGAGGGTTTTTTATGTATGAAAGAAGAAAGGAATAATGCTTTGTTACTGTATCAGAAAGCATAACTTGCAAGAAATAATGGAATATTTTTGTTTTTTCTATTATATTTGTGTGCGGCCCTACGTTTTTAATTATTGTGCAAAGTCCTGAATTTTCATTTATCTGTGTGGTGTGTGTCCTTAATATAATATGAATATATGAGAGGTATGAAATAATTGGTATTTCTCCATTCTGCCCCTGAAAGATAAGTATGTAACATGTATTTCACAACTAAGAAGGATATCTATGCATTGCATTCAGCAGCCACACCTAAATATGTGTTTTGGTGAGGTTCAGTCTGCCCTGTTTTCAGGCTGTTTAGAATCATAGGAATGTTTCCAAAATTAAGTCCTTACTGTGCAGTCAAGAGGTGGGAGGTGTTTTTCAGCAGGTTAAGTCATCCAAATCACAATGGAATTAGTTCAGATGATAGAAGTAGGACATTTCCTTTGCTGAAGTGCCAGGCATCACTTCAGACAGTGGGTATACAGGCATTTCCAAAGAAAGAGCTTAGAATAATTGTCTATTTGGGAAAACACTGTGCAGTGTAAAAAGCAGACAATGTTGTGTCAGCATCTCTTTAGTGACATGCTGTTTTCCTGCTGTGTATTCCATTTATTCCATTTCTCTAGTAGCAGTTGCTTTTATGTTCTCAGGTCAGAGACTGTGTCTCTGCACAAGTGGAAATTATCGAATATGTAATTGCACTACAAAAATAAAGGGTCTTTTCCAACCTAAAAGATTTTATGGTTCTATAAATGCATTATTCAAAACAGACTTTTGGCATGTTATTTTTTGATCTTATTATCTTTTGTTTGCGCATTTTCTAAAAGTTAACAAGAATTTGTTTTAATTTATTTTATCAAGCTGTTTCATTTAATTCTACAATAACAGTCTTGGATGGCTGTACAATTGATGTGACACGTCCAGCTGGAGATAAAACTTACTGCATTTAGCAAAAACTCAGGCACTACAGAATAGGATACTTTTCACTCTTGGGTCTTTCTTCACCTTTTTACTCTTAAAGAATTATCTTCAGAATTATTCTGCTTTCAGATACATAAATTTTGAAGTTAGGGAAAGGAGCTTTTTTCTTTTTTTTTTTTTTTTTCCCTAATACATGCTGTGCTGTATATTAGAAAGAGAAGCTGATAATAATTTTGCTTGTATTTGGTAAGTGGAACAAAGTGCCATTAGGCTAATTCTTGCTTTTCTTTTCTGCTGGTACAGGAGATCCATCGTCGATTTGAAAGTGCTCCTGACACAGCCAAGACAAAGGCTCTGCAAACTGTTATTGAGATGAAGGTAAATAATTGCATATAGGCAGCAGTAGAGTTTGTTCCCTGAAAAATAGGTTTTTCATATGAAAGGTGACTCTACTAAATACCATCTACTTCTGTCAGTCTTCTAGTTTAAAACAAGTATATTTTAATATGGTTCATTATCTATTATTTTTATTATTGATCAGTGAAGAGACAGAGCTGCTTCATGGCACAATAGAAACCAGCCTTCTGTCTGCCTGCAGCAGCGTATAGAGTTTTATTTCAGTTAGGCAGGAGTCCATTATATTACAAAGACTGAAATGATGGATTAGTAGGTCTTTAGAATGTTGTGGGCTATTTTCTTTTTATAATGTCAGCATTCAAAATACTGGTTTGCATTCTGTGCGTCAATAAAATTAACCATTTGCAAACTGAAAACCCACTTAAAATGGGTCATGTAGCTTGGAAGATGTCTCTATGTCATCCTAAACCTAACTTTTCTATACAACTTTGTGATTGAATTCTCAGGTATCTAATGGAACAATGGCAATTTGCCAAGAGCTCTGAAGCCACAAGTGGAGTCTGTTGTTTACACTGCTTTGTGCAATCATGGTTCATACTGTATGGTCCATAAAGTACCTCAGACATGATTTGGCAAAATACACTTAAAAAAATGAAGCTATCTTTACAAACTGTTCTCTTCCATTTTCAGATTTCTCCTGTCTCCCTTTTTTATCTATGTCTTTTTCTTTTATTTTCGTTACTTTTTTCCCTTCCAACTCTTCCCATTCAATCTCAATGTTTTCCATAGTCATTTCCCATCTTTCTACCCTGGAGGCATTCATTTGCCATCTTTCTTTTATTAGTCAGCTTTGTGGTCCATAGTAATGAAAACTAATTGACCATCTGGTAACAATAAGCTGTCTTTACTATCAAAAGAGAAACACTGTTACTTCTGGGAAGTGATGTGAGCGCTGAATCGAAATACTACTGTAAATTAGAACATAATACTTCACCTTACCACCTCTCTAGTTTTTTATTGCATAAGCCTGCTTTACTGATTTTAACTTAAGCATCAAAACTTAAGCAGGAGATCCAACTGTATCTTCATAATGGTCCTTTAGAAAAATCTTACCTCATGAATGAAAACCTAGGCATTAAAATCTTTTCAGGCTTCTTTTTTTCTTTTTAGCTGTGCTTTGATTGTTCAGCAGAAAAAATGAAGGCCTGGGCTATGAAAGAATGAAGGATAGTTTCAAATCCTACCTATATTTCAGGAAAGACTACATATTTTTGAGAAATTAAATTAAAAAAACCTGCTTGAAGAGACTACAACTTATAAATGTGTATCTGTGTTCATGAGCATGTATGAAGGTCTGTGTGCTGTATGAGTCTGTTCTTGCTGTTCCTAACACATAAAACTCCTGAAGAAGCAGTAAACCAAGTAGATTGAAAGCCTCTGATCATCCTGTAAAACTATAAAAATAATGATAGATTGACTTTTTTTATTTTTCCAGATGTATTTTTTTTTATCCATGGAAATTTTGTATATGTTGTATATATGAGCCAGAATACTTGAAAGGTTTTCTACTGCTTTATCCACTGAAGACTAATTGTCCACCCAAAACTAGATTATTGCATCTTTTCTTTGCTTATAATGCTTTTTACATTCTCAATTTGTGATTCCAGTTCAGTCACTAATAGCATAAACCCATTTTTTTGTCTTCTTGCAGTTGCGTTTTACTGTGACTGTTAATTAGAATTAAGTATCTCTGGTTTATACTGACTTTGCATTACAAGGCAACCTTTCCTCCTGTTTCTTTCTTTATTTGTCATATACTGTGTTCATGCCCCTAGCCATGTTTTCTTTCAGAACTAAACTCTTTGGAAGGTATAAAATACTGAAAAATGAGTACTTGAGCACTCAGCCAGATGCTGTTTAAAGAGGTGTAGGCTGATTTCTGTAGGAACTTCAGGAGTAAATTTCAAGGGCAGGTACATGTCCAGCAAACTATTTCCTTTATTTTTTTTACTCCAGTAGTATGTTAACAAATCACCTAACTGTGTGTCTTTATCTCCTAACTATTTTCAGGATTCAAAAATTTCTTCCATGGAGCGTGGCCTTCGGGATTTGGAAGAGGAGATTCAGATGTTGAAGTCAAATGGAGCTCTGAGCACAGAAGAACGTGAAGAGGAAATGAAGCAAATGGAGGTGTACCGTAGTCATTCCAAATTCATGAAAAATAAGGTACTGAGAAAGCAAATGAGACTAGTGAGATAAGCTGAGCTTAGCAACCAGATGAGAGAAATTTTCATACTTCAGTAAGGAATTACAGTCTGGGTTCCCATTCAAGTGCTGAGAAGCAGAGTTTATTTGTATTCTGCCTTGAAGTCACTAAAATAACTCAAAAATATTAAAGAGAATTTTAAGTTCAAATCTGAAAATATTGTAATGGTGCTTCAGAAAGGTCAGTGGCCCAAATTCTGCTTTATTGTCGCACCTGATTTTCTTTTATTTCAGAAGGATTTTTGTAGTTTGTGTATCTTTAGAATATTGCTAATACATTGTAAGTTTAGCTTTTATTTGATCTGTTCAAACGTAGCCTACTGAAAAAAAAATTTCTTTTTGCAACTGTTATACTGTAACTAGGAGTTCTTTTTATTATGTAAAGACTGAAAGGAGCATAACTGTCACTATAATGGCTTTCCATTACACTCTCCTTCCAGTAGCAGAACCAGAATTCTACAACAGTGGTAGTACCAGCATTAATTTATACAGGACAAATTCCGTAGTGAGAAATGTTGATTGTCCGGTATAAAGATAGACACTGACTACTGAATCATTTACAGCCAAAATTCATTCTTTGTTTCTCCCAAAGAAGTGTTTCTCAGTCTTTCTGTGGACCCTAACATTTTCTAATGAAGATTCAGGCCACCTTGTGCAGTAAATTTAAGTATCTTGTGAGCAGTCTTGCTTTTCTGAATTAGTTTTTGTGTACTCCCTGCAAGCAGTGTACAAATGCCTGGAGCAGAGTTTGAAAATTACTAGGAACTGAAGAACTGTAAGTTACTGCATTTGTCCTGCTTGAAATTATTTGTCAAGAAAAGAATGCTGGAGAAAGTTTCTTCCAGAAGCGTTACTTGTCTTAAAGTACAAACATGTCATGAATATTTGTTTCTTTCACTTCCCTTGTGCCAGCTCACTGATTTATCTCAAGATAACCACATCTGTTCTTTTATACTTTTGCCCTTTCTCCCACTTAGTTGCTTGTAGGAATTGAAGCACACCCCCTTCAAATTATGAATGCAGAGACAATTTTAGCACGTCTCCTTTCCATCCTTTCTGCTTGCTTTCTTCTTTCCTTCTTTCCTTTTTCCCTTGTTAGCAACTCTTAACTTCTTCTCCCTTTCCTCTGTGGGCGTACAGATCTGTTCAGCTGCTCCATTCCTGGATCTCTTCTGTCGACTGTCTGCTCATTTATTTCCCAGCAGAAAACTCGCTCCTTTTTGATAACTATTCAGTCCTGACTCACAGCCAGTTCCAATCATATCTTGCTGTCCTACATTGCTTTGTAATTGCACATTAACTTTTTTCAGTATCGTATTGTGTAGTCATCTGCGGCTGTATCTTGACAATTAACTTTATTTCTCTTAAACTTCAAAATGTCCCTTTTCTTGTCTGAAGTTCCTTGTGGATTCCAGTTTCAAAAGCATTGGGTGAAGTGCCCCATACTTGACGTATATAAACATGACAATAACTATATATCTTTGTTTCATAATCAAGTTCTTGTCTGGCAGTCTGTATGAAATTACAGAGACATTAAACTTTTGAGAAGACTAAATGAAGAATGGAACAGAAAATGAGTGACCAGTGTTGATCCTTCTGTTCAGTTGTCACTTTTAGTTACTTGGATTGACACAGGCTAACTAGAAGCTGACAGATGATGTATGTTTAAAAGCATAACAATGTCGTGACAGGTAGAGCAACTGAAGGAAGAGCTAAGTGCCAAAGAGGCTCAAGGGGAGGACCTGAAAAAAAGAGTGGCTGGTCTCCAGGCCGAGGTCTCTGCAGTAAGATTTATCTTTTGTGTGCAGTGGCCATTCACTGGGGCTTGCTAGCTCTCTGGCTTTGGGGTAGCTTTTCTTCTTTTACCTTCTTTATGACTTGGTATAACAGTAAGACTAACAGCCTGCTCAGCCTTGTAGCCTGCCTTTTTGTTCACATGGTTTTGGTGTCAATAACATCACTCTTTAGCTGAACATCTATATTTGCTTTGTTAACTGTTTCTTTAACAGTATGAGCTGTTTTAGTAATAACTTACTCTTTTCAAAAGTATTCAGCACCCATTTTGGGGCCAGACTTCCACAGAGATTTGCTTTCCCTGCTAGAACAAAAATAATTTGAAAATGTGCTGAAATCTGTTAATGTTTTTTCACAAAGTAACAAAAGCTGGATGCTGAACGCTTTTTAAAACTGATGGTTTCATTTTAGCAGCATGAACTTAGGTTATTCCTTTGCTGTGAAATTAATGCGTTTACTGAGTGATCATAGTGTCTCACCGAGAAGAGAGGTGTGAGCACTTAATGCTGTTTTGACTTCTCTTGCAACTTGGAATGGTATGCGCTGCATTCTTCCTAAAGAACTTAAGCATGTTGGCAGTGTGGGCTTACAGCTCTGAAGTGGGAATTTCTAGAGAGAATGATCTTAGGGTGCTACTGGGAAATTTCTATGTAACAAAATATGTTTGTATTTAAATAAGTGTTTCACCAAAACACAAGTAATTAGGGTAAACATCTTGTCTGAGATGACTCCAGAAAGGATTTATCTTTTCAAAGAAAGACCAAACTGGTTTGAGAATGCTTTATTTTAATTCAGGATACCTACTAGTTGAAAAACTTCATCATCTGAAGTTTTTTAAGGATGCTTGTTTTGTTTAGCTACTCCAGAAGTATCATGACTAATCTATAATGTAACTAGCAGAAAATAGTTCATCTCTTCCTAGCTATTCTCCTGTTCCTAGCAGATTTGAGCAACGGTTGTACTGGTCAGTAGCTGACCACAGAAATAGTGCTGCTAACATCAATATTTTTGAATCTAATTTAAATAGGTGGTGAAATCATTCTGTGGATGTATTCACTTTTAAAAATAAAAATATGAATCCCAATCTAGTATGTTTGAACTAAATGGACAATAAGCTACCAAATAGTTCTATAAATCAGATTCTTCTTATACTCCTTCCCATTATTCCATTTAAAAAAAATAGTTTGTGTGAGGTTTTTTTTGAGACATGTGGCCTTCTTCTGCTCCCCTTCTTGCTTATCTCATGTATGCTGTTTCACAGTGGAACACAGGAGTCCTTGATGACATCTTTTGATGCTATTTTAATACTCTTGAGTAAAAATTTTTCTTTTATTACCCTTTATTGAAACAGTATTGTAAAGGTAAAATCACACTTATCCAAGCTTTTCCTGTTAGTCATTTCTATTAATACATGTGTTTAATAATAAAAAAAATTATAGCTTATATCAATTTAATTTTGTTCCTGACACATTCCCCAAAATGAAGGTAGTCCTGGACAGGCTTTTTTAGTTTGTGATGTCCTTTACTTTCTTTATTGAAACATTGGGCAGCATACTTTGGGGGTAGAGGGGTTTTGAACAAAATTGTACAAGCTAAAAAAGGGAAAACTGTTTCATTTTAGAGATATGTCCACCTCTGCTATATAATATGTAGAAGTAAGATATCGCTATTTTAATCAGTGAGGTACATCGGAGAGAAACCAGACTGTTGGTTATAAACGTGGACATGGGTCTACATTTAGACTTCCCAGTCCTCTTTATATATATATATATATATATATATTTTTTTTTTTTTTCCTTCAGATTTACATCAGAGTTGTCCTGGCTGATGCTGGGGCTCAGAATAAGATTTCGTCTCATTTCAGTGTGCTTTACTTTTAGATTTCTTCCTGCATGTCTTTTTAAATGATAATCCAACTTATGTATGTTAAGTCAGCATTTTGGTACTGATTTAATTTACTAAATTAAATCTAGGAAATTGCTCTCAATAAAGTACAATTCCACAGAGTTTTCATACTTGGATGTGTATTTGCGTCTGCTGTAAGAAGCTTCCATAAATTTATTTCTTAGAAGACTGAAATGCTAGTTTTTTAATAATGGGAGATGTAAATGTCTTTGTATACACTATAAGCATGAAGCATGAGGCTGGATTATTCGATGGAGAGATGGACAGGAATTCGCTGGGTAGACATTTCAAAGAAAACATCATGCTTCTGAGAGAGACCTGTAGGTATCTCATCTTTTTTGATTTGACAGGGTAAGGGAATTTTTCTTACTCCAGTTCTGCTTCATCTTCATAAAAACTTACCCCTGCTAAGTAACTCGTTTTGGTTAGTCCTTTGAGAGATATCTAAGAACAGACTGTCTCTGTTAAAAGAACCTGTCTTGAAAAATTAATACTTTTGCTCCTCTCTTCTTTTCCTTGTGTCTTTTGCTTATGACACAAATTTTTGCTGGCCTTCCATTCTAGATAATTGAAAGCTTCACAATTCCATGTAGTAAGTTTAGAGTAGCGTACTGTTTGTTAGTAGTTATGTGAATTTATAGTTATTTCATAAGGAATTATTAAATTATTTTTTCCTTTGCCCATCTTTTCTTTCTTTTTCAGATTGGTCAGGTGAAACAGGAGCTGTCACGCAAAGACACTGAGTTGCTGGCCTTGCAGACAAAACTGGAGACCCTCACAAATCAGTTCTCTGACAGCAAGCAGCATATTGAAGTTCTGAAAGAGTCCCTCACAGCTAAAGAGCAAAGAGCTGCCATCCTGCAGACAGAGGTAAAATAGGTGATTCTGTACTTAATGACTTTTATAGAGAAAGTGATAAAAAGCATTATTTTGTTTTTTCTTGCTTGGGTTATACAGACCCATAGCCACTCAGTACTGCTTGTTCTGAGCATCTTGTACCCTTGATTTTATGTTTAGATTCTCTAGGCCAGGGGATTTATGCAAAAGCACATATATTCCTGTGGATGAATGCACATTTGTATGACATGTTCCACTAACATGCAGTCACTAATACAGCTTTTCCTAGGCACAGCTAAATTGGAAGTTGAAATGCTTGAGCTTGGGGGATTTATTTTCAATAACATAGCTAAAAGAAAGCAGAGAAAAGAAGAGTGTTCCAGTAGCATAGA
This sequence comes from Forpus xanthops, assembly GCA_032466535.1. NCBI lineage: Eukaryota > Metazoa > Chordata > Aves > Psittaciformes > Psittacidae > Forpus > Forpus xanthops. Next base: position 63,861 of record JASSUY010024455.1, read on the forward strand.
ACTCCCTAAAGCTTCACTACTACAGTCAGCATATATGGGAAATCTTGCATCTAAGCCTGTGCTTACACCTGAAATAGGGGCTTTTGTGTTTTATGATGCATATTCTATGGTAAAAAATAAGTATTTTCAAAACTGTGTTTCAATAGCAAATGCTTAATAATGTAAGACATAAGTGCATGTATGGACATCAAATAGATAATAAGTGCAGCATAAATTTATTGCTTCTGGATATTGCTGAAGAGCAAGCATGAAATGTGTGAAGACAGCGTTTCATGCTACTGGCTTGGAAATTGTAGTATTAGTAGAAGTCCAAAAGATGGCGGTCATGCATCAAAAAATATTTGTATTGTTACAGCAAGAACAGTAAAAAGCCAAAAGAGATGTTAAATAGGCATGCTGAAAAACTGGGTATCACTGGTAGAAAGATCATAGAATCATAGAATAGTTAGGGTTGGAAAGGACCTTAAAGTCATCTAGTTCCAACCCCCCTGCCATGGGCAGGGACACCTCCCGCTAAACCATGCTATTCCATTCTACAAAAGTGTAAGAGAATTTATTTGAACTTCTACCCTCATGTAGCTTTCCTTCAGCTGTATTTAGTGAATCTGTAGGTGCATATGTCCTTTTCCAGATGCAGAAGTCAAATTACGTAGTAAATATTTTCTGATAATTCTGAGATGGCTTTTCTGATTATTCTCAGATATATGTAAAGGTTTAAATGGCATTAGTCTGTATAACTGTGGAAGTGTGCTTGGCTTCAATCAGAAAGTTCTTACTAAGTCTGTTTTCACTTTTGGTAGTCAGGAATGTATCCTAGATTTGTACATGTTCATTTTCAAAAATAATTACATTTCAAATTATGGTTGGAAGTAGGTGTTAGGTAAATAAACATTTAAATATGTAAATTGCATGGTTTGATTTATTACAGTGATTGAAAATATTGAAAAGAATACAGGTAGATTATATCACTGTGCGGCTTCTGTGAAGTTAGAAACACATTTCTCTTTTTACTTTTTAATAATGAAAAGCTTTACTTTTCTACTCATGAGAGATAAAGTTCTTGAAATAATGTACTTTATTAGGAAGTTAAAAGACTTCAGTAGATAGCCATAATTTCAGCTGTTGTGGTAGGTAAGCATGTTTATTGAAGTAAAATGTATAGAATTGAAACAAAATATTGAAAGACAAAAAGACTTGGCTGTATATCATTGAGAGATACCCTTGATAATTATTCAGAATATTTTGATTTTATTTTAGGTGAAGGCTATTATTCTACTGCTGTCTAGCTTGTATTATTTTTAAATAATCATTGATAGTATTTGTTCTTCACTATTTTCTTCCAAATGAGATTCTCATATAGAGCCACAATGCAAAATCAGATTGGGTTCTTATGTGGCTGGAAGGTGGTGGGGGTGGGACAAACACTAGATTTAATACTTTGTGGTTTTGGGTTATTCATAGTTTGCTTTCAGATATCGTAAGCAAAATCTAGCAACTACAGTAACAGTGAAAGATGATTTTGTGTCTTTCAGTGAGAATTTGCTGTGGAGTGAATATATTAACAATACTGTCTTAGAATGATGTCTTACGAGAGTCGTAGCATGTTCTCCACAGTAAGATGTAGCAATCTGGTATGAATTTAACACATACAAAGTGCTGTTTATTATCTGGCTATTTATGATCCATTTATGTTCCTGAGAACGTTTATGAACTTCCAAGAAGATATTTATGCCTTTTGAAATATCATCACCTCTTTTTCATTCTCAATGATGTTCTTGACAGAAAGCTCAACAATTAAATCATCATACAGTTGACTTTCCGCTGTCTTTACAATTGATCCTCTCAAGTGTAAGATTGAAATACATTGATAAAATAGAGTTGAGATGTTTATTATTGCATCCAGTGATGTGTTTGGGGTTTTTTGAGGACATGGAATTTCTCTATAGAAGAATTCTGACTGAGAGTATGGTAGAAATGCCTAGCCTCTGCCTACTCTCACTTGTTGAGAGCGCTGGACAATGTTAAAATATGACTAGCTTCTCTCAAGACACCTAAAGAGAGTTGTGAGGAAGAAGAGAGGTGCATTTTCTGTCATATATTGGCAGGCATCTTCGTAGGGGATTGGTATTTTAAAATCACATTAAAATAAATATTTTGAGAGAAAAGAGTACCTTCATAAGCTTCCACTCTTTAGTCTTCTGTTAAATAAAACACAGGTCAGTGGGGAAAAGATGTTGGCATAATATCACAAAAATTGGTTTGCAACCTGCCACACTAGAACTACAAAGAACAGTGAGCTGTTTGTGGGGTGTTTATCTGAAGGGCTATTGGGTGGAGAGGATATTGTGGTTAACTTTTAAATTTGTGAAGAAACCTTTAAAAATAGCTCTAAAAATGTACAATCCTTTTGTAAACAAAGCAAAAAATAAGTCAATATTTATTTTGGAATGAAGACTTCATCCATATAAAGTTTGTGTTTTGCACAATGAGCACTTAAGCTTAGGTCAGTGCCAGAAGGTATGTGGCTTCAGTGGGAGGTTAAATTAATCAGTGAGAACATTCTCCTTTGTTTTTGTATACTGCCCAAGCTGGCATGGTTCTGTAATTGGTCTGTTCATATGGTAAATTCAGATTAATACTTGGTATAAAAATAAATCCAGTCCCCTGGAAACATTTTACTTGTTCTTAATGTCTCAGTAGGATGTAAAATTCTGTAAGGGTCTTTCCTTATTGCAGCTTATGCTGGCATTTTGAAGCTATAGTAGACTCTCCCAAATCTGAGGCAGTTAAGGAGTGAATCACCTTTAGGGGAATGTGCTAAGAAGATTTGTTAGCACCAGCTACATGAAGATCTATGCTGACACCTGCAAACATTAAGCTGAGCTCACAGAACTGAATTCACCATGTTTAGGTATTTAACACCTTGTGCTAGGGATTGTGAAAGAATAGTAGAACTAATTTCTGACCTGAGCAGGGTCTGGAAGCAGTATGTCTGTCCTGCATTGAGTTTGTATCCCTAGGAAGAGCAAAATAAGCTCTGCACAAAGCCAGGTTTGTGCACCTCTGCTCAATGGCATAGCGATGTAATCTAAGTAGTCCAGATAACTGGGAGCTGCATGTTCATAAAGAATTCACTCTCTTCAGTGGACCATAATAGATATTGCTGCAATTTTTATAAGAAGGTTATGAGTCAACTCTAACATAATAAATAAGAAAGATCAATTCTAAAAATGGAGAATTAAGTATCGTGAACTACCACTACATTCAAAATGAATCCATAAACATAACTTTTAAGTCTAATTTTAGACTGTGCTATCAGGTTAACTCTTTTTTGTGTTTATATGTATGTTTGCAAGATAGTAATAGAGTATCACAAAACTGATCCTTTTTAAAATGCACTCATTTCAGGTACTTGGAGTCTTCACATAGCAGTATCGACAGCTGGAAAAAAAAAACAACTTTCACCTTGTATTCCAAATATAATTTTATACTTTCCTCTGTGCATTTCTCAATTATATTTAAATTCTGAGTCCTGATATAGAGTTTCTTCAATGTCTACTTTAAAAAGTAGCTGGCTTTTGTTAGAAACCATAGCAAGCTCTAAGCAAGTGTTTCACAATTGATATTCTGTCTGTTCCTTTTGCTGCCATTTTTGTAGTCATACCCACACAAAATAAAAATTTATATTTCTACCGTAACAGAGAAACTGGGGCTTGAATATAACATCAGGGGGATTGCACCTTGTGATATAACTGAATGCAGCATGGCTTAGTTCACTGATCTAAACCAGTAGTTCAGGAATGGTTTGAACAGGTGGCAGGTAGATGGGAAGGATCACTCAGTCTCAGGAAAAGAGTTTTCTCTAGGCATCACTGACATTTTCTTAAACCCAAGTGGGAATCACTAGTGTCATAATATTCCGATTGCTACTGTAAAGCAGAGATGATGGTAAAATGAGAAATGTGGGCAACCTAAGTCCTATTGACTGAAGCTACTGTGTCAGTTGTGAAATGGACTGTGGACTTTTGAAAACATTAGTGATTTCCCTAAGCTGTAAGTTGGGAATATTCAAAAAGATTGTAAGTACAGAATCCAAGACTTTAGAAAAGGGTTTAAATTTAAATTAATTTTTAAGTTAAATACTGTGTCATTCATTGTGTTTATTCTGGTAGTCATTGGAGCTACTAATGTACTAGTTTATCTTAGAAATTTGAAATCATACTTGCTTAATATATGGCTATACATAATTAGGAACATAGAGTAATTACATAGAGTGTAATTTACTGCTACTGGAATGTTCTGTGACAACTGATCAATGTTTCCAAACAGTCTTTAATGCATCATTCTTACAATGAAGAAGTTTAAGTCTTAGGTGTGGTACCCAGCTGAAGAGAGGTACCTCTTGGCTGTTTAGTTAAAATGCACTTATTTTGCTAAAACTTCATTGGAAATTGGATGGTATGCACATATCAAGTTTGCAAACCTGTTACATGAAGGACTAGCAGTTGCCTGAGCTGTGCTGTACTGTAAGGTTTTACTTGCCATGCATAATTAAAGGCATGGCAGTCTATTACTGTGAAGGCAGTTAGGTTAATCCAGGGTTAAGACAACACCGTCCAAGATGCAGAAGTCAGGAGAATGAGCGTCAGCACCTCAGTTAGTTGTTTGCCTAGTCATTTCAATGTACAGAGAAAATCTTAAGCTGACTTTGTTGAAGTTGGCATCACCTGACTCCCGCAGACCTCAATTCTTGTCACTGTGGGAGGATGCCATACATAAACTGAGCTGACATGAATAAACAAGTGCAGTGTTCTGCCAGGAATAGTGCTAAGGTAATGATTGTGTGTCCTGCCACCCTTTGAAAATGCTCCTGGAAGTGTCTTCTGTGGTTTCCTAGGCAGGGACTTCACACAAATAAAACCAGGAATGCAATTTAGCCCAAACCATAAGCTAATACAGAGTTCAAAGAGAATAATCAATCAGAAAATGAAAAGCATTGTGTGGATAAATTTCTGTTTGCAGATGTTCTCTTTTCACTTAATACTGTGCTTCAGGCATCTGGACTGTCTCAGATATTTTGCAACTCAACTCTTGAGAGTGTGTGGATTTTCTTGTGAGAGAGATTTTCAGTTTCCCTTCAAGAATTAATAAAAGTGGCTCTTAGCTTTAATATTAGAGATATCCAGAGAAGAACATACTTAATTAATCTATGAAACTATGTTTTTCACAAGAAGACATGCTGTGATGCACCTGCTAAGCTTTTCATTACAAACACTAGCAATCCTATAAATCATGTTTGGGTAGTACCTGGTACTCTAATATCACTGCAAAATATACTCCATGCCCCACTTGCTGGGTGAAAGGTCAGGAATGTGATTTTAATAACATATGTGTAAGTGAGAAGGCTCAGAACGTAAAGATGTCAGTGAGATTGCAGTGCTGATGGGGAGGGCAGGGCAATTCTTTCCCCTACTGGCAAGTGCTTATTGCTCTGTGTAAGAGGAGTCAGACAAAACAGCAAAGGATTTTGAAGGTGTAGCATACTGTAAATGTAGAGCCCTAGAGGCAACTTTTCCATTAGCAAATCAAAATAAAGTGGCATTAGAAGACATTAAAACAGGAAACATACTGACTACCCAAGTTCTTTTCCTAGCCTGAGTTGTCCAAGTCATCTTTTCACCTCATGTCTCTGCTAGCCTATCAGCCAATGCTGTGCAGAAGGACCAAGAAATTCATTGATCACCCTGTTTACTTTGTGTGACTGATGGCCTTTAATGGATTCAGCTAACAGCAACCAAATCTGATACCGTCAAATAAGATTAGCAGCCAAGCTGGCAGATTTGAGCTCTGTCTGAATGCTGAGTGGATAGGGGTCAGTGGGTTTCTTTTGGTATCTTCAGCAGGTTGGTGGTGTTGGATTTCGTATTCCACAGAGGTCTTTGAGATTAGTCTGTGCTCTATGGTGAGCTTATTCTTTTCATCAAATTTATATTCTGATAGCTCTGATTCCTTCTCCCATTCCTTTTGTCTCACGAGCTCTGTGTTTCATTTATGTAAGGGAAATGCAGAAGGAAAAGCAAAATCTTCTCAACATACAGTTTTGAAGTTTGAGGATGCCATAGAATTCCCTGGTTGTGTTCCTAAATTTATTGAGGCCCTGTGAGCTCTAAATATTTTTATGTGTCCAGATTGCATCCACAATATGCTGTATGGTGTTACGTGTTCAATTCTGTCTTTAATATAAAATTGCATCCTGCTGAAAGTACATATTATATTTAAACTACTATATTGCTATTTAAGCCAAAATATTATTAGCTACCTTAAGAATATCCACTCTTTCCATGTTTTGATCTGCAGTGGCTGCAAAGACTTCTGCTTTCATTGCCTCCAGGTTCAGCTAATACTTGTGATTAAAACCTAGAATGTAAAGTGACTGGTACTAAGAGCCAATGTTTAAATATGTGAACATTGTGAAAGCAAGGATCGGTTTTCCTACATAAGAGAGATCTCCTCAGCAACACATTGTATTTGATTCTACTTTGAGGAAAAAAAATCCAGACATGTATCTTACAGGACTGAGTTATGCCAGAAGTATTGTGAGATTTTCCATGAAGGAATCATAGAATCATGGAGCATTAGCCTCATATGTTTTGGGAATAAAACACTTGCTTATTTTTACTGTTTAGTCTTGTGCCACTTGTGATAACTGTTTCATCCATAAGCTTATGTATGAAGTCTTAAAGAAAGGGAGGTTATTTTTCTGGATGGAATTGTAATTTGACAGCATTCACTCCCTTGTGGATGTGGATTTTGTAACTTTTCTAAAATTTCTCTCCTTCAGTGCTAAACAAGCCCTGTTTCTTCATGTCTGAATCTAGGTGGATGCATTGCGATTACGACTGGAAGAGAAGGAGACTATGCTAAACAAGAAGACAAAGCAGATTCAGGAGATGGCAGAGGAGAAGGGGACTCAAGCGGGAGAGATCCATGACCTCAAGGACATGTTAGAGGTGAAGGAACGCAAAGTTAATGTTCTTCAGAAGAAGGTAAGATTGTAGAGGTCTAAGTCAGATACACATCTGATGCATTTCGATTTTTAAGTATCAGGAAGTCTGAACTAGAATTTATATTTTGGATTTTAGTGATTGAGTCCATCTGCAAAATGAGAAAATGGTGAATGCTGAGTTCCAGTTTGAGGTTTTGAAGGAAAAAATAGAAAGAATTCAAACCACAGGTTGTTGCCTTTCAGTGGTTGCATGTGCTGTTTCTGCTTCCATTTCACTATTAACAATGACTGAAGTATTTGTAGGAGGGCATATAATTTGAAAAAATCAATCCTTTCATACCCACCATCTTAACGAAGCTACACTGAATTGAAGCCTGAGGTGCTGGGTGAGTGACTTCAGTATATGAGTGAGTGAATGAGGAGCTGCATCAGTGGAAGCAATTGGGATGATTCCTCTGTAACTTACTGAGAAAGTTCAAGAAGGCCTTTGTGTAACTTTCATTAGAAATGCTGTTTTATCGTACTTAATATTTCTTGGGAAGTGCTAGAATAGGATAACCAGGGTTCAGACTACCCTGCATATCTTTCTGGTAAGAAAATGTAGACCTTCTCAGTGAAATGAGGGAGGTCTGGATAAGAAAAAGTAGACTCTGAGAGAGAAATTAGAGAAGTTTCCCAAAGGGCATTGAGTCCTACAGCAATGAATGTCATTATGGATGATTGTTGGCAAATCGCACACAATATAGCTCAAATTGCTGCTATACATGGTAAGAAGAGAGAAATACACAAATCACAATATTTTTTCATTTTAAGAGTATTTTCTCCTCTGTATCTTTAAAGAAGCTGCTCTTGGAGTTTGTATTCAATGTATTAAGCCATGAATGTGTTATGGGTTGTTTGTTTTGTTGTTTTGGTTTTTTTCCCCCCTAGTCCCATAAGCAGTTCTATGGAATTCTTGTGATTTTAATAGTTCAGAATATTGGTTAATTTCTGACACCTGGCCAATGCCTTTTCTTCTAGTATATAGTTAAGAATTGTGAGGGTTTAGGTCATGTTCAGTTTTGTTACAGCAGGCGTCATGCAGGAATGGAAGATCAGGCGTACAATTTAGCCATAAATAAGTCATTAATAATTCCAGAACAGCCCTAATTCCAAGGCTATATAGTCTAGTTTTTTGATTGTTCATCTTTTTAGAAACACTTATAGATATCTACTTTTTGTGCTATGCTTTCTTTATGGTTGCAAAATTGGTCATGCACGCTCCAAACATTGATTGAGATCCCAGCCATGTTTAACCAAGAATTGGGGAATCTGACATTTGTGTAAATGTTAAATGTCAGTGAGGTTGTTTTACTTTCATTTACTCTTACATTGCTTTTTCACATTTTCTTATTTGTTCTACTTAACCCTTTAGAATGATCTTTCATTGGTTCATTTACAGGCAGTGCTAAAGGTTTTCTTTTTACTCATTTTTCATACTTGTTTTCTTGAGACTCCTGCAACCCATATTAAGACAGTTTGATCTTGTCTCTTCATGTAGCAAGCCTATTTTTTGAGGTTTGTTTGCTTCTGCTTTCAAGTAAAAGCACTTGGTCTCTTCAAATTAGAAAGTAAGGGCCTGAGCTTTTAGATGTAAAGGTTTTGAAGTTTGTTCTCCTAGATAGCTCAACAGAGGAGAACACTACCATAATAAACAGGAGCTTGAATTGTTTTGTATACCTGTCTCTGAGCTTCATAAACAACATAAAATGTATCGCTACAGAAATATCTATTTCCTACTGTTAACTAGAGTCACATGCAGAGAATTTGAATTTGCCTCAGCCTTGAAGTTGTTGGAAACAATTCTTTTAGCATGAGTAGTTAAATTGTGAGGGTTTTAAATGCAAAGATTAATTTACTTTTTTCAGTTTCTGTAACTAGCAAGTGTAGAATATTTTTATGGAGAATCCAGCTGACAATACTTTATCTGAGGTTTGTGGTTCATTATGGATTTTTATTATAGCCTGGGATAAATGAGCATAAATTCAGTTGACTAAAGTTTTATGATTGATGTCTTTGACTGGATTTTTTATTAGGTTCTCCAGACCTAGAATCTAAACCTCAGTTTGGGATTTTCTGTATATTGAGCTTTGCATTTTCTTTTTCTCATTAGCATTTTTCCACAGAAAAGCAGAGATTGGGAAAACACCAAAGGAAGCTCAGGTTTCATTTTCTCTGTATACTGTGGAAGTCACGAGAACTTGATGTTCTGAGCTAGCGTGTGTGTTTCAAGTGATAGAGAAAAGTTCTATTTGAAATAGATGCCTGTTCTTTTTTATTGTACAGATAGCTATTTCTGCCCTGTGCCTTGAACTTTAGAAGCCTGTAGCTCCTTCACGTAAATGTTTTTCTCCTAAAGCTTGTAAACTGTGATTTACTACTTTTTTCATCTCTAGAGTGTGCTTTCTTACTTAAGTGTACAGCCTGTTTTCTGCTTTGTCCAAGAGCTGTCTTTCAGGCTGTCCTGGGTTCAGCAGTAGCAGTGATTTTTCTCCTCCTTGGTGGCTGGTGCAGTGCTTTTTTTTTAACTTTCAGCCTGGGAACAGCACTGATAACACTGATAACATTGCTGCTCAGTAATGTTTAGTCTGACTTTCTGAGTCTCATGCTCTGCCAGGAAGGAGGGGAAGCCGGGAGGAAGCAGAGATAGGACACCTGACCCAAACTGACCAAAGAGGTATTCCATAACACAGCACGGCATGCCCGCTATGTAAACTGTGGGCAGCTACCTGGAAGGGTTACATCACTTCTTGGGTCAGCCTGGGTATTGGTCAGTGGGTGGTGAGCGGTTGTATTCTCTTCCCTTGTATTTCCCTTGTCATTAGTATTATTATTGGTGGTAGCAGTAGTGGTTTGTGTTCTACCTTAGTTACTGGACTGTTCTTATCTCAACCCATGAGAGTTGCATTCTTTCGATTCTTCTCCCTCTCCCTCTGGAGGGGGGGGGGTGGGTAGGAAAGGTGGCGGGAGTTAGAGAGGCTGTGTGACTGACTGGACTTAAACCACGACACAGACTTTCCAGGACAGTTCAGAATTTTATTGTCTAAAAAAAATATGTTGCCTTCAAACTCTTGCCTTCATGCACAGCAGTCTTTTTATTCCTTCCTTTCATTATAAACTGGTGTGTTCAGACAGAACAGGTTTTAATCTGTATACTCTAATTGAAAAACTTTTTTATGTGGTGCCAAAAACTGTTATACTAATTTCTCCAACTTCTGATGCTGAAACAAGAATTATTTAAAATCTACCCTTTACTATTGAGTCTCTGTGTGGATTCATAGACACAGGCAACTGCATAGTTTGTTTTATGAGCTGTTAATATTTTTATATGGATTAAAGGTGGTGTACTAGAACTGTACTTTCTGGTCATCCTAAAATCCAGGTGAAGAAAGTAATGGAAGTTTGCTGGTCAACTAGAGGGCAAACAAAAGACAAAGAAGATCGTGAACAACAAAGATCTGAACAATTAGCGAGACACTTCGCACCACTACTGATACCCAGTAGGCACCAAAGTACATTTTCCAGGTTGCTGAAGCAATCACATGCATCACATTTATATTTTAGAATCTTCCCAATTTGACCCTCTTGCATTGATGCTGATTAGTAGCACCTTTATTTGAGAAAATAGAAATAGGGCAAATACAAGAAATTTGGAGACTACAGAACTGAGTTTCAGCTTTATGGCTGACAATTTCCTGCAAAAACTTAGTTCTACAAAGCTTCAGGGTTTTTTTCTCATTTCATTGAAAATAAATCTTGCATTAAAATCTCATTTTAAGTTGTTAGAACTCCAGGCAAGGGGAAATGACAGTAAATAAATCAGGGGCCATGCTGGGCAAATTTGAAATTTGAAAAACATTAAATTAGAATCATAGAATCATAGAATAGTTAGGATTGGAAAGGACCTTAAGATCACCAGGTTCCAATCCCCCTGCTATGGGCAGGGACACCTCCCATTAAACCATGCCACCCAAGGATATGTCCAACATGGCCTTGAACACTGCCAGCGATGGAGCATTCACAGCTTCCCTGGGCAACCCATTCCAGTGCCTCACCACCCTCACAGTAAAGAATTTCTTCCTCAGATCCAATCTAAATCTTCCATGTTTAAGCTTGAACCTGTTACCCCTTGTCCTCTCACTACAGCCCCTCATGAAGAGTCCCTCCACAGCATCCCTATAGGCCCCCTTCAGATACTGGAAGGCTGCTATGAGGTCTTCACGCAGCCTTGGCTTCTCCAGGCTGAACAGCCCCAACTCTAACATCCTGTCTTCTTAGGGGAGGTGCTCCAGTCCTGTGATCATCCTGGTGGCCCTCCTCTGGACTTTTTCCAGCAGTTCCCTGTCCTTTTTATGTTGAGGACACCAGAACTGCACACAAAACTCCAAGTGAGGTCTTCTGAGAGCAGAGTAGAGGGGCAGGATCACCTCCCTCGATCTGCTGGTCACGCTCCTTTTGATGCAGACCAGGATACAGTTGGCTTTCTGGGCTGCAAGAGCACAGTGCTGGCTCATGTTCATTTTCTCATTGACCAGTACCCCCAAGTCCTTCTCCTCAGGGCTGCTCTGAATCTCATCTCTGCCCAACCTGTGTCTGTGCCTGGGATTGCTCCAACCCAGGTGGAGGACCTTGCACTTGGCATGGTTAAACTTCATGAGGTTGGCATCAGC
>JASSUY010024457.1:0-48674 GCA_032466535.1 Forpus xanthops
TTCACAACTTCCCTGGGCAACACATTCCAGTGCCTCACCACCCTTACACTAAAGAACTTCCTCCTTATATCCAATCTTAACTTCCCCTGTTTAAGTTTGAACCCATTACCCCTTGTCCTATCACTACAGCCCCTAAAGAAGAGTCCCTCTCCTGCATCCCTATAAGGTGGATTTCATCAGGTCCCATGGACTTGTGCACATTTAGGTTCTTAAAGTGGTCTTGCACCAGATCCTCTCCTACAATGGGCCCGGGGTCTTCATTCTCACTGGCCCTGCATCTGCCTTCCAAGACTTGGGTGGTGTGGTCAGAGCATTTGCCAGTGAAGCCTGAGGCAAAGAAGTCATTAAGAACCTCTGCCTTCTCCAAATCTAGGATAGCCAGTTCTCCCGGTAGCTTCCGGGTGGGCCTCACGTTGTTCCTAATCTGTCTTTTATTCGCAATGTACTTATAGAATCCCTTCCTGTTATCTTTAACGTCCCTTGCCAGATTTAATTCTAACTGTGCCTTAGCTTCCCGGACAACATCCCTGTATTCTTCCCAGGCCACCTGTCCTTGCTTCCACCTTCTGTAAGCCTCTTTTTTTCCTGCAAATATTCCTCAGCAGCTCCTTATCCATCCAAGGAGGTCTCCTGGCCCTCCTGCAGTGCTTCTTTCTACTCGGGATGCAATACTCCTGAGCTTGCAGCAGATGATCCTTGAATATCAACCAACAGCCTTGGGCCCCCCTGCCCTCTAGGGCTATATCCCATGGAACCTTACTGAGCAGGTTACTGAAGAGGCCAAAGTCTGCTCTCTTGAAGTCCAGGCAGTGAGCTTGCTGCACGCCCTTCTCAGTGTCCTGAGGATCTCAAATTCGACCATCTGATGATCACTGCAGCCAAGGCTTCCCTGAAGTGTCACATTTCCAGCCAGCCCTTCCCTGTTGGTGAGGACGAGATCAAGCATGGCACCTCTCCTTGTCAGCTCTTCTGTTACTTGCAGAAGGAAGTTGTCTTCCACACAATCGAGGAACCTCCTGGATTGCTTGTGCTGGGTTGTACCATCCTTCCAACAGATAATCAGAGTGGTTGAAGTCCCCCATGAGAACAACAGCCTGCCAGGTTGAGGCTGTTCCTGTCTGTCTATAGAGCACTTCATCCACCGAGTCCTCTTCAGCAGGTGGTCTATAACAGATCCCCACAGTAATGTCTCCCATCACTGTTCTCTCTTTAACCCTGATCCAGAAACTCGTGTCAACTGCTCAGCTGTCCCCAGACAGATTTCTATACTCTCCAGCCTATCCCTAACATAAACAGCAACTCCCTGCTTGCCCGGCCTTTCTTTCCCAAAGAGCCTGACAGCAACCCACCATCTGCTCATTTGAGCCAAGTTGCTAAGTGCAATTTAGATGCGACCATTATGTGCCTTCACACACAAAGCTCACAGTGTGTATCATACGTTCTTTCAGTGTCAGGTTATGCCTAGTGTTGGTGCATGAGTGTTGGTCATGAAGGAGGAGCCAGATACTTTCATTCTAGAAAGGTAATGAAAGTAATCTCAGGTTGCTAAAGCTCTTGAGTGACTTGTAGCTCAGTATACAGTGTGAAGTGGCATGTTGTATCTGTGAATACAAGTTAGTGTAGCTACATCCTCCTGCTGAAGGCAGATTGGATTTGGTACCTAGCAGTACCTTTTTTTACTCATCTTTTGTGAACATTTTAATTGTGATGCATGGATAGAATATACAAGGGAAAAAAATAACACTGGTGGCCAAAATAAAAAAGGTTTTGTATACTTTATGAAGCCAACATGATAAAAGATGTTTGAATTTTTGATTATAATTACCTTTTATTAATCTTACCATATTTAGTTGCCAAATACTTTCAGTTACAACTTATACAGGAATCCTAAATGCACACAGACTTCTGTATTTACATTTCTTTTGTAACCATGACTTTCTTGGAAAAGGGACTGAAACTAGCTTTTTGATGAAGGATTAATCAAAAGTGATCCAGGAAGTTATGGAACTATAATTTACAGTACATTTGTATCAAAATAAATGAAGTTGGTGCTTAAAGGAAGCACTGAAACCTTGAATTTATATTTTCGCATTTTCTGTCTTGTCTTAGGCCTGGCACAATGCTGTGTAATCCAGTGACACTTCTTAGACAGTCACATGGAAGTTGCCACTACTTTATTCTCAGTTTGAAAAAGTGTTGACTGTTGTAGGAAGACTTCTGCTGGGTCAAGAAAGCTGCATCTGAAATGGAAGGTTCCACTTCATGTACAGCTGTGTCTTTCCATTAGGTACACTGGCCATAGGAGAAACAGGAAATATTTTCCAACTAATTAACTATTGCGTGAGTCAGTCTTATGGCATCAGAACGCTGCTGTCAGCAAGCTCTTGGTGGCTTCATCATCCTTAGTAAAATGCTTTAGTCACTCTTGCATCTTCCTAGCTTTCTGCCACTCTGTCAAGCACCAGCAGAGGGGCCAGAATTCTGTTCCTGTTTGTTTCCACAATGCAACCATTTAGCACCATTTCATCCAAAATGATGTGCACTCTGTCCAAATTGAACATGATCTAGAAACATTTCAGGTTAAGTATATTTTGAACAACATGAAGATAATGAGAAGAAAATCCTTGGAACCTTTGTCTTTACTCAAAGTTTGCAAAAAGGGGTATTTCTTAATTTATTCTAGTTTATTTGGTTGTTTATTTTAATAGAGAGAAGGAAAAAGCTGAACTGACACTTTTTTCCTGACCACAGGGATGTCAAAAGTTTGTAGTAGAGAAGCTGAAGCCCCAGCAGTATCCCAGCCTGGAAGATTACCACACAGTAGTAAAAGCAAAGGTAAACTTGAACTTAGATGTAGATGGTTGATTTTACTGTCTGCCTGTGTATCACATACTGCTTTAATATAAAAATGTTACCAAAGATTAACAACCTCAAATGGGAAGATGCCAATATTCTGCATTTCTTCTTACAAAACCAATTGTCAGTCAAATTCTTAAAACTTGATTCTCTGACTTTTCCCTACCTTATGTTCCTAAGGCTATTGGATCTGCTTGAAAACAGCTTAAGAGGAATATGCTGATAAGTAAAGCTCAGTCATTGATCTAGTAATAAATCTCAGAAAGAGCAGCTAAAATAAATGAATGGTCCCTATTTTAAATGCTTTCAAAATTATAATCTCTAATATTCTCCTAAAGGAAAATAACTTGCATTTGCACTGTTGTGATACATAAAATTTGTCCATAATCATGTGTTTTAACATTATCTAACAGCACCTGTCTTGAAAGAAGAAGAAAACCAAGCCAGACAACATGCCTCACTCCAGCATTACGTGCTGGGTGTCCTTATGCATGTCCTTATGGTTTGTGTAGCCACTGATTAACTGCAAAGGGCTACTCATGAAAAAGGCCTCTTTGTGTTGCCACTTACCACCAGGACCTGCAGTGGAAACAGGCATAGCAAAAAAAGCCCGCAGGGTACATCTGCTGTGCCTCACTGGCATGTGTATGCTTACAGAGGCATGAATAACCCTTCCCCTGCCTCGCTGTCCACCTGCTGCTGCTCTTTAAGTGTGTTCTTTGCTGTGCTCAGCACATCAGCTTTGCCTTAATTTTGCTCCTTCTAGTTCTTGCCTATGTATTGAGGACTACTGCAGTGGAGTTAGCAAGAAGCTTTACAGTAACTTTGAAATACATTGATAGGAGCCTCTTGAGTGCTTTCTCTGCCTATTATTCTATTTTTCTTATGACATGTTTTGAGCTCAGGAAGGCAGTCCATTTTTTTCTAGTCCTTGTATTTGTGCTAGCAGACTTTATTTGAACCAGCAGAGTTCAACACCAAGTTTTTGTAAAGGCATCAATGTTTTCCTCTGTTTGCCATGATGGAGAGTCAATCTCATTTTCTGAAGGTGATTTGGCATGGAAGAGGATCGCTCTATCCCACAAGGTCTGTGGATCTCATGACAGCAGTCTGCCCTATGCTCTGCCAAACCACAGGAGCAGTGGCAGTACTGAGCTCTGACAACAGCTGAGGAGCCACATTATTTCTATGTATCTGCTCTTCCTATGTGGTAAACTCAAGTGATGGGGAGACACCACCTTAAACCTCTAGAGCTGCAACAACATGAGCTCATGAAAGCAAAGAGTCTTAGGCCTGAATTCAAGAAATGGATTCAAGTAAAGTAACATTGAGCATCTCTGTGTCTTGCTACCAGGGAGCAGTACTGCCCTGAAAACTTCAAACAGTTTCTGTGGTTCCAGAGACAATGGTGGTAGTTTTACTTTGCTTGGCAGACTAAAGACCTGAGCCAAATTTCTTCCTGTGACATAGTTTTCAAGTAAATCAATCTTTACACAAATATTTTCATCTGAGAAGTCAGAATTTCTTTATTCCAATACTGTGAGAACTTTTAGGAGAACTGCTTTGCTGGTGCTGTTTACTTCACTTCTGGCACTGCTCTGTACCCAGGGCAAGAGGAACTGTTAGTGAAGTTAGATAACATTCCATTCAGGTTTCAACAAGTGATAAAACCAACTCCTCCTGGATTTTAGTTTTTCTACTCTACCACTGATTCATTGTGCTCCAGTTCTCATGGCAGAGCAAGAGCTCCTGCCTCTCTGGGCATTCCTCTTCCTTTCAGAGTCCCAAAGATCTAAACCCCTAAGACTGAATCAGTGATGATGCAGCAGCTTGCCACTCCCATCAGTTTCTCTGTATCACCTTGTTTAAGAAAACACACTTAGCACTGATTTTTTTTTTCCCTAAAGAGCTGCTACCATGTCAAAGGAAAAGTGCACCCACACTAGTGAGTACCTTGCAGCTGTTCTACTCAAACCCAGCATGGTTAAATGAGACATCAACTCTGCTGCAGGGGCCTTCCTGCTTATTTCAAGAGTGGCTTACCCCATTACAGGACTTAGTGGTGTGTGACTTCTGTCCATCTGTAATCCCTTCATCTTAGAGTTGTCATTCCAGAACCACTGACTTCACCTGCAGTTTGAATGGTGATACCAACACTATTCTAGAGACATCTACCATCTTGATTTTGGAAGGTCGCAAAGCTCCTTCTTTCATTTCCCCTCTGACCTCCTTTTACCATGCTTGGCAAACAGACTGCACAGGGAACACCTTGGCTTTTCCACCCTTCCTGCAGGTCTCATGACTATGTTCTACGGTCTTTATACATACACTGCTTCATTGTTCACCTCTGAATGCCCTGCCCAGTGTATCTCTGATCCTTTGCATCCTCCCCAGCTGTCACTTTTTTGGCAACTGACCCCAGATTCCAGGGTTTAAAGCCTTGAAGTCATGGATCCACACCCAGCTGAGCTGAAGAGCAGCAAAGCAAACCAGTCTGAGCAACTGGCAACAGGAAAAAGCTGTGTTCTGTGTGTGTGCTGTCTTGTGCTACACCCAGACTTGTCATTCAAGGTCCTGCTTCCAGTAAGAATCCTGGCTGCCCACAGAAGAGGGTTGAGGGATTTTCACTAGGCCCATGCAGAGGCTAACACGAATTTTAAAACAAGTATGCATAAGAACACATGTATTAATCTTAGCATCTGTAGAGAAAAGAATGTAATGAAAGTTTTCTGAGCATCCAGCTAGCAAATGCTCTTCACAAGTTGCCAGTCCAGGCAAAGGTGAGCCCTTACTGCCTTTGATTTACAGATTTCACTCTGTGCCACTGTGGCTGAGGTACCTCATGGTAGAAGTAAATGGCACCTGCTACAATTGGTATTTTATGCTAGCTTTTGGTAACTTAAGAGTTTCCCTTATTAAAAGACATCAACAGTACTTTCTACTATCATGGAGTTTTTATGGCACGTACATATTAAGAGGAGGTAAATGTGATACAAAACATTATATAGGTCAGATAGTTAAGCAGGGAAGGAGGGAAGGAAAGGAAAAAAGGCACATTTAGGACTTGCATGTGATAAATACCTTCCTCATGTGGAGACATCTTAATATACCTCAGGATTTTCCAGGCAAGTAGTTAAGGGTGTGTCAAGGCATAAGAGATGATAAAGTATGGCCAACACCTTGTGATCAGGTAACACACCCATGAGCCCAAACAAAAGCTCTGTAGATTACAACACAGGTACTTTGCTACTGAATTCACAGTATTACAAAACTTTGATTTCCATCCTGGGTGTTCAACTGAAGATTAGAGCTGCTTCTCTTTTTTTAATCTAAAGTCACACATTCTGTCTTTATTTTTGCTAACATTCACTTCAATTACCTTTTAGCCTATCTAATGGCAGGCCTGTTTTAGGCACTGAAACCCATTTCATGCTTTCTGACTATTTCTTCCTCAAACAGCTATGCTGACATTATAAAGCAGATAACTGGTGCCTTCAAGTTCTGTGATACTTTAGAACAGTTTTAAGCTAATCCTTATAGGTTTGCATTGCATCCACTTATTTTACAGTACAAACTGAAGTGTATCCTCAGAAGGAATTAATTTGGTTTTCTTACTAGTTAAATGCACTGTGGTCTGAGAGTGACTGAAGAATACAGTTGATTAACATGAAGCATTCCTTGTGTCAAAGCTTTTTAACTATTCTATGAGCAGCAGCTAGCTGCAATGGAATGCAATGTGGGTTTTGGATCAAGACAACATTCTTCAAATGCTTGGCCTTAGAGAGCCCTATCGTCCCCCTTCCTGCCCACAAGAGGAAGGTAAGTATCTGTTTTTTCTGTAAATTAACAACGTGTCTTCAAGTAAGCTTTGCTTCACCAGTTCAAGTAATAGAAAACTCAACCTTCTGTGTGTTAGAAACGCTTTAGAAGCTCTCAGAGCTACGGCATTTTTACAATCTCGCTGTTATCATCACACCAAGAAGGTAGGTCTGTGCAAGCTGGAGTGTTAGAGCTACAGAAAACCCCACCCACTTATGCCGTACACAGAAGTGAAGCTCATCTAGTGCTGTTAACACATTAGGAAGCAACACCCCCAGGACTGGGGTTTCAGTACTTGCCCATTCAAGTACTGGGCCTCACAGCACTACCTACAGATATTTTAAAAACAAACCAAGTAACTTTAGAAATGTTGTGTTGCTCTGTCACAGCTACCCTTAAGTATGTGAGTGACTCTGAGAATTAAAGTGGATGTCATTTAATGGCTAAATGCCCTACAGTTCACACATGAAAGCTTCTCTAAAACCCATGCCTACTCTAGAATTAAAGTAGTTACTTAATTGGCTAGCAGCTAACCAGAGGAGAAAACTTCCCAGGTGTCCAGTCACTGGTTAGTATCACACACCCCTGTGTCACACATAAGTATAAATATTACACATCCTGATGGGCAGGACTCAGATGGGACCTAGTCTCTGCCTTGTGCAGAAGGTGCCCTTCCCTTCCTGACAGCTGACTTCAGATTCAGGCTATGAGAAAACACATGATGCAGCATCCTGGGTGACTCTGGGTTTTGGATCTAAATGAGAGCTGGCATCCCACATTAACAGGAGGAGCTGCATTGCCAAGAGCATGGGGGTGATTGTGTGATGGTCTCAGCCTCAGATTTAACTGGGGTTTGCTCTGTGCTTGGGTGAATAGCCTTTAATGATTATCATCTGGTTTTCATGGGGTTTGACTTTATGTGATTTCCTACTATTTTTTTCAGGTTAGTAAGCACTACTTTCTATAGAGAATACCCCTTGTTACTTTTGAAATAAACTTCCTATAGATCTGTACACAAAAGTAATACTGCAGTGACAGGAAATGGTGACAGTCTCCCACCACATATATACTCTATATACAAAGGTTCCGTAAATACACTCTATGTTCACTGCTACAAACCTTTAGACAGTACTTCCATCAGATATTTTACATCTAAATTCTCTGAACTGAATATAAGAGTTAGCAAAAGACTATTTGGCAAAGGAAATGGTTAAATCCCAGATGGGGATATTATCTTACACACTATGAAAGGCATATTGATGGATTATTGCTTGCACTGCATCAACTTCTAAGACACTTGTAGCCCACATCTTACATTGTTCTTCAGGGAAGGCTGTTCAAGCTGCATAAAAAATAAGTACAATCTTGGACAATCCACCTCATCTTTACAGCTCTGTTTTACATTTAATGTTGTGAGTATCTCACCAGATATTTCAGGTTAGTAAGTAAACTGATCTCCTCTCAGCTTATGAAAAGCTCTTCTTCCTAAATGAAAGAGGTATTCTGTATATATATAAAGGAAAATGCTTGACTTGAAAATTGTTCCTGAAATGTTTAATGTAGAAAAATGCGTTTCTGAATGGAAAAAATACATGCATCATTCATGTCATACATGTCAGAGGGATGCATCAGACATGAGCGCTTCTAGTACTACCTCCAGTATTATCAAATAAGATAGTAATCATAGAATTACAGAATAGTTAGGGTTGAAAAGGACCTTAAGGTCATCTAGTTCCAAGCCCCCTGCATGGGGCAGGGACATCTCCCACTAAACCATGCCACCCAAGGCTATGTCCAACCTGGCCTTGAACACCACCAGCGATGGGGCATTCAGAACTTCCCTGGGCAAACGATTCCAGTGTCTCACCACCCTTACAGTGAAGAATTTTTTCCTCATATCCAATCTAAACTTCCCCTGTTTAAGTCTGAACCCGTTAACCCTTGTCCTGTCACTACAGTCCCTCAGGAAGAGTCCCTCCCCAGCATCCCTATAGGCCTCCTTCAGATACTGGAAGGCTGCTATGAGGTCTCCACACAACCTTCTCTTCTCCAGGCTGAACCACCCCAACTTTCTCATCCTGTCTTCATATGGGAGGTGCTCCAGCCCCCTGATCATCCTCGTGGCCCTCCCTCCTCTGGACTTGTTCCAACAGTTCCATGTTCTTTTTATGTTGATACCAGAACTGCATACAGTATTTCAAGTGAGGTCTCACGAGAGCAGAGTAGAGGGGCAGGATCACCTCCCTCAACCTGCTGGTCACGCTCCTTTTGATGAAGCCCAGGATTCAGTTGGTTTTCTGGGCTGCAAGAGCACACTGCTGGCTCATGTTTACTTTTTCACTGACCGACACCCCCAAGCCCTTCCCCACAGGCCTACTCTCAATCTCTCCTCTGCCCAACCTGTAGCTGTGCCTGGGATTGCTCTGACCCAGGTGTAGGATGCTGCACTTATCATGTGCACCCCTGGTTTCCAAATATTTATATTCACGCCCTCAGGCAGATGAGATCCATGTAGAAGGTGAACTCCTACAGGAATCATTCAGGCATCATATGGCACCCACTGCAACTGTTAGTGAATAATACAACTTCTTTAAACAGTGCAGAATAACACTGTGTGCAGAAGCTTGTGGATATACAATGTCCTTTCTCAGCTATTAAATGGCCTACTGGCAATTCCTTCCAGTGCGAAAATGATGATCAGAGGCAGAATTTGGTATCATCAGTACTCTGAACAACCTAAGGCAACTCAAAATATACCATACGGTAACACAGGGGACTATTTTTTATGTATAATTACTGAATAGGTCATCAGGTTAGTCTCTAATTCAGCGAAGCTCAAGCGCAAGTACACATGGTTCTAATCCTTAACTAGAGTAACTGAATGCAAAAATGTAGTTACATGATTGCTCAGAGACCTTAACAGTCCCTCTTATGCTGAAATTTCATTATTGCTCTTTTCTAATACAAGTTAATTTAGGACTGTTATATTAATACCACAGCATTTTGTGAATTTCAAGAAGGAAATAGAGACAGCATATATACACATACATACAGTCTATATACACATACATATATAAGCTCAGTAAATGAAACAGAGTTCCAGCACGTAGCAAGCATTAAAAAATTTACAAAAAATGAAATTCTATTTTTTTTTAGTAAAAGAGTAAAACAGTTACAAAAAAGTTACAGATTTTTTTTATGTTCTTCGTATGTACTAATTCAAAATGACTTTACAGTATTTCAGGTGTGTAATTTACATGATTCCAGGGTGGCAACTGTATTTCAGGTGTGTAATTGAAACTCTTTGTACCAGTAGATCTGCATTTAACCAACAACAAACAGAGGCATAAGGATTGGTGGAGTACAGTGAGCAGGCAATGGGATTGGAAGACTGTGCTACATTCTCCTGATTTAGTTTTCTTTGAATATAGTATTGTATGTTTTTTACTTGCTATTTGTGTTTAGTTGTTCAGGACTGTGTTTTAGGATTTGTATTTGGTTGTAGTTCATTTAATATATATATAGTTAATACCCTGCAAATCATACACATGAAAATACAGCTGTGTAAGGAGAAGGGTGGGAAAGGTAAAAAGTATCTGTAGCAATGCCTGGGTTCCTAAATTTTCTCCTCTCAGGCCTTTCTCTTTTTCCATCAATACAGAAAGCAAATCTCACCTACGCTTTCATGAAGCAAGATCAAAGCACGAACCTAATCTTACAGCGATGCTACTGCTAGCTGGCTCAAGACATACCTGTAACATTCAGTGCTTATTATGGCAGTCATTTCAGTATCCACTTTACTGTAAACTTAAAGAAAAAAGTAAAACCCTGCAGTAATAATTAAGTAAGCCTGAAAGTTCCCCCATGAATACAACTTTTCATGTCCAGGTAGTACTTAGTTCTCTCTAAACAAACTCTCCCTGTCTTACTTTAAATGGTACCAGGCTTATCTCAATAACTTAGGATTTGAACAAGCGACCCGTAGGAACATCAGCCATGCTTTCAGAAAGGTGCCAACATGGTGCAACTTACTGTAAGTGCAAAATTTGAAAAACCTCTGCACTGTCTTGCCTGTATGACAGCCAGTGCTATGAAGAGAGTATGAACTGGAACATACACCAAAAAGAGATAGACAAATGGATTTCTGATGTTGAAAAGGATACATCTAATTCACTCTGCAAGGAAAACAGTGAGACAACCATTAGTTACAGCTTGATCTCTCATCTTGTAGGCACTAAACATTATGCATCCCTTTATTTTGAAGCCTTTCTTTATCTGCTAATGACACAAAACTTTAGGGTAATTCAGATTTCTGTTCTGGACTGTAAAATCACATGCCTCTTCCTGCAACACTGCTTTGCCTTTGCTGCATTGCCTGTCTCCATAACGAAAGCTAATGTTCTGAAACTTTTACTTAGAAAAACCATGGAGGTCACCCACAAGAAACAATTTGAATAGACAGAGTGCCATCTGAATAAGTGATGGAAAACCAGCAATGCTAATCATGCTAACTTCAGTCCTCTATTTTCTCTTTTTTCTGCAAAAAGGGGATGTTAACGGCAAGTTTGCAATTTATATAGAAACACAGCTTAAAATGTTGCTGCGGATCATTTCAACAGTAAAATCTAGACATTGTATATACATATGGCTGTGGTAGCTGTGGCTGAATATACTGGGAGAGGAAAGGCAACTCCAAGCTTTGGGCCCTTAGTACTTCTGACTGTTCTCCAGTGCTAGCAATGTAATTCTTTATGTAGTCATCATTTCCCTTCTAGTCTTGGCCTGCATTTATCCCAAGTATTTTTATTCCTTTAACCAAAATGCCTGAGTGAGAAGCCCTTGTGGTCTCTCTGCAGTCAACACAAGAGATGGATATCTTCAACAGTTGACTCGGCACTCTTGAGGCATGACTCACTCTCTCGAGATACTCATTCGTCTCCTGCCTAGTGGTCATGGGAGTTTAGGATGACCAAACTTCTAACTTAAGTGCCTCAGTTAAATGTCTAAATTTAGAAACAATTAATCACAGCCTCCGCAGTTATGATCTTGCACAGTTGGGGTGGAGCTGCCTCAGTCTCTGCTGAAAGAGGGAATCTATCTGCTATCAGGGGAATTTAGTTTGCTAACATGATTTCCATTCACAGTCTAACCCTGTTTTTAGGCCAAGTTCCCACTGGTAAAATTGCTACTACTTCTATGGTCTAAAGATGCTTTAAACTGGACTAGTTATAGTCTACAGGCCTCTGCTGAGCAATTCCACCATTCTTCAATTGAAAACCTTTCATGCGTCAAAAAAACCTGAATTTTAAGAGCCTGATCAGTTTCAGTTTACTCAGCTTTAAAAAGTTACTGAAAACATTGGAACATGTATTCTGAACAGTATGCAGAGTTTTCCCTGGGTAACCATAATAAAAGTGAAGAGGACTCAGAATTACATCTCACAGGCAACTTTGAAAGCTTTCCCCCTAATTCTGTTAATGTTTGTTCTGATATCTGAATTCAAGCTCTGTAAACTCCATTAGACAAAAATAGAGTATGTGAGAATGTTTAAAGCTCACAAGCCTAAAAATAATAGATGACAAAACATGATTCTAGAGCAGGACAGATGTTCTTTCCTTTCCCAGAGTTCTGTCTCTGTCATCATAATTTGGGATTCTGCTAAAATTCTGCAAATCCTAAACATTAATCCATGAGACTACAGGCTTATACTTTCCTGCTCTGTGGTTTCTGCCAGAAACCCCAGCTAGAATTATAGCCCTCTTCTTCAGTGCTCTGCCATTTATCGTGTTATATGCTATTAAAAATAGAACCATAGAATGGCATGAGATTTCTTTAACCACCCCCCTTTTCAGTTACCCTAGTTTCAAACCTGAAATGAGATGGACAGTACAAAAAACTCTGGTGTGATGAATTCAGCAAATTTCTAATCAGTGGTTGGGTTGTATATGCGGTCAGGGAATTATATATACTACATTTAGATGTATAAGAAATACATTTATTTTTGCTCTGCCCCTAGTGAGTAAAATAGAATTTGTCAAATGGTTGGCAACAATTGGCTCAATTAAATAAACAAGATGTGACTAAATTTTATTGCTCATTGCTGTGCTGTCAGTAATCAAATTCCATTCCTGGTTATCACTGGTTAGGTTGGGACTGTCATTATAACAATTAAGAGGTAAATTCTTAACTTAGTACAGTCAGAAAGTGTACCACCAGTTTCAACAGGCTGCTGTGACATTAGTAGAGATAGACAACAACCTAAAATACTTGCCAGGCATCTAAATAGTGAAGGGTGCAGATCACTTCTTCAAGCATGTCCCTGAATTCCTTAGAGGGGGCTCTGCCACATCCGCTGCAGTACTAAGACTGGGAAACCAGCTACAGACCCTGAAGGGGTATCCAACATATTCCAGCATAGACTTTGTGCTGCAATTGCACTAAAACTGTGCCAAAGTGACTTCAGGCAAACCTGTTTATATCAAAATTATTGCAAACCCCATGTTGAGTAGCAGAATTGCAATGCTGCATTTTCAACCTTCATAAAGACAAGAAAACAAAAAGTATCTCTCACCAAAAGGAGCACTGTCATTTTAACTGGAGCCATGTCTGATGTTGAATCCTCACTGAAATGACTATCTACATAATAGCTATTTTATCTGTTACCCACTGTTGCATGACAACAACATGGAGAGCACAAGTACAGACTGGTTTCTGAGGTTTCATGTGCTCCATCCCTCTGATCTTGTTCACTGAGAGTGATGTCAGCTCCCTGCTTAATGCTTACACCATCTTTATCATAAATGAAGTTCATTCAGGGAATATAATGCTTTGAATTGCAAAAAAGAGCTACGAAGAAAAACCTCTTTATTTCTTTAAAATGTACAAAATGCCAGTGGCTAATTTATGAGCAGGTGACCCAAAGAAAACCCTGAATATAAGCATATAAGTTCATGCTTTTTTAACAGAAATATTTCTGTTATTCTTTGATTGACGCTTTATAACTCGCCTATACTTTTCTGAAGAACCAACTAATACTTTTTTGTGTGTGTGTTTTTTTTTTTGTTTTTTTTTTTTTCCGGTGGTAATGCTCATGCTAAAGTATTCAAAATTTTAAACGTATATGGAAAAAATATAAATTCTCTTTCAATTTATTCCCTGAAATTACATATTCATAGAACGGTGTGGGTTGGAAGGGACTTCAAAGATCATCTAGTTCCAACCCCTTACCATAAGCAGGGACAACTCACACTATACCAGCTTTGAAAGAGAAGAAATATTTTGTAATAGATTCAGCTCACCACTCTGCTGAAGTATTTGTCCAGAACTTCCACAAAATTATGAATTAGTTCATATACTGCCATCTCATTCTGAAATTAAATTAAAAACCAAGTAAATAGCAAATGAACAGCTAGAAAAGGTAACTATATTCTTTGTGTTATTTCAGTTAGTGCTGCATGAAAAGCAACTAGAAAACATAGTAAAGCCTACTACTATAAAGTACACAAGCTCAGGCTACCATGGGATGAGGATGAAGTAACCACATGGTTATGCAGTGGAGGTCACACTGGCCAGCTTCAGCACAGAGCCAGGGTATGCTGCAGTAGCAGAGGTGGACCATTTCTATAGCAAAGGCAAAGGAATTTGCCCCACATTGCACAGCATTAAAACTCTGAGTTGAAGACATTGTGGTAGTCAGCAGCTACCTTCCACATGACCTTGATAAGGTCTTCAACAGTAAGCTTTGAATTAATTTCTGATTACCAGGAATCAATGTAAACACTAAGGCCTTTCAGGCTCAGTCTGAACGTATGAAATAACAGCACTTGTCATTTTTCAGACCCCTTTTTTTTTAATTTTTTAAATACAATAAATTGGTATCTTTCTAGCTGACAGCATGGATTTTCTTTGGCCAAGGAGGTTAAAAACAGGGGGCTGTTGGAAAATCACCATAAGACAGGTGATCTGGCTGTAATGGTAACATTTATTGAGAAACACCACCCCACATAATTTTATGTTTAATCAAATAAATTTAGAAATCAGAATCAGCACAAGGCTCAGAAAGACTGTCTCATGGTAACAGTTCAGTCTGCTGCTACAGACTGAAGTCCAACATACCACATTTTTTTATACCTCCTTCTTTTTTTTCACAGATTTTTTTTCTTTTTTTCAATGACTCCTTAAAATTTTCTAATTCCTATTGTAAAATTCCATTCTAGAAGCAGACTTGAGTGCTTGACCATAACAGTCATTGTAAGCTCTCATTTCCAGAGGGTATGTAATTTCTTACCTCTGTGTGGTCAATTCCAACAACTACAAAAAGGGCTGCATACTGTCGGTATACCAGCTTGAAGTCCTTATACTCAATGAAAGAGCACTAGGCGGAAACAAAACAAGTAAAATATAATAGCTGCTACTTAAGCATACAACAGTATTAAGCACAGAGTGCTCAAAGACCCTATGCTTTCATGTTCATAAGGTACACAAAGAACAACAGATTTCTCAAGATCCACCACAGAATTTTGACAGGAATTTCACAGGGCATCTATTACACAAAATGTTTCATCTATTGGCAGAAAACCATTTATAAATATTTTAAATGGAAAAACTGGAACAGAGTTGAAATTACTTGTTTTGGGGTTATAAGGCTGTTGATCCTTCCCCTAAGCTTTCATTTGGAAGCACTTCCGAAAGAGACAATCTGAAGGTTATTTTCATGTTTAAAAAATGATCAATATTTTCAGATAAAAATTAGGAGTATGAAGACTTTCAGATCCACGGAGGCAAATTAACATGTCCTTCACAGTGGGAGACAGGCCAGCAGATGGTGCTGTTAGACGCTGCTTTACAAGACACCACCTCCTGTATTTTTTCAGTATCATTTTACTCAGTCCTCGAAATGGCAGCATGCCTTAACTCCTTTGGTGGAGTTCCAGTTTGGAGATGCCCTTGCAAGAGCAGCGCAAAGGAGGCTCATTTCTTTAGCCACTGTTAAGTCTGTGAACTAAGGTACTTTATAGGAACTGCTACTTTTTTTTCAGGCTTTCCAGAATGAAGTCCACACTGTTCAAAGACATGTCATTAATGAAAAATAAGGAAGCTGCCTTCAGAACACAAACCAAAAATCTTAACTCACAATCCAAGTCACAGATTTCTCCTCCAATGCAAGTCAATGTGTTGTGCCTTTAACAGTTTGTGAAGTTTGGTACTTTCCTTAAAGAGCCGATGGCTCAACTGAGCCATGAAAATCTCAATTTAATCTCCGAAATCTTCCAACTTCTGGGTTTTCTTTTTTCAGAAATTGTGAACACTTCTTTTGAATAAAAATGCCTAATACAGGCCTAAAAGTTTGTGTTTCCAAACACCCTGTGCTTGAGATAGTATTTTCATACTCATAAATTTTTTGTTTAAACTTGGAGCTGTCAGTAGTATCCTTACTACCTTCCAGAAAGGCAGCAGAAATAGCTCTCTGTAGATCTCTACTAGACAAGCAGTAAAAGGATAAAATAAATTCTTACTGGATTTCTGAGCTTCTTCAAACAAAAAGGAGGAACAGTGGTACACAAAATTCCAAAATCTCTGTCAGCCTCAGGAAAACATATTTATTCAATGCAGAATAACAGTTCAACTGATTGAACCCATAATGTAGAAATACAATCTTTTTTCTTCACGGGTACAAATGAAATAATGACTTGGAAAGGAAACTGGTGTATTTTCAGAATTATTGACATGAAAAATGTGAGATGTAGAATCATGCAGATGAGGCCCTTAGTGCCCCTGGTCTAGTGGTGGACTTGGCAGCCCTGGAGCAATGGGTGCACCTGATTATCTTAAAGGATATTATTTTACAACCTAGCTAATAAACAGAACGGCTAGGGGAAGAACTACAAAACGTACCTGATCCTTGGAACGGGAGAGACAGTTTTTGATTACTTCAGCTTCCAGCATTGTCCGTTTCTTAATTTCTACATGCTCATAATACCTAGAAAGTCTTGTTTGACCTTGTTTGTTTACCATAAGAAAAAATTTTATCATTTCTGGTTTTGTTGACCTCAGCAGGAGACCTGAACATGGGATGCAGGAATCAAGGAGAGTATTTCTGTGAGGAAAAAAGAAAAAACAGGAGTTAACATAGGAGTTATAAACTTCCTAAAAAGTAGCCAGCCTAGACCAATGTATATTTAAGACTGAGTTTATTGCCAAAACATAGTATGTAGGGAAAAAAAATCATCTACTCTTTTTCACGCATCCCAGCAGTAAAATTCCGTTGTTTTCCTCTGATTTGTATTTAACAATTTCATTCATACTATCCTGACGTCAAAGTTAAGGGAGAGAAGACAAAGGGAAATGCATGGGCCACAACACATGGCCATTTCTTTAATGCAGAGTGACAGCCTTCTTAATGTTCAGGTGTCAGCAGTATAAGCATGTATCTTGAGCTGGACCAGGAGCTGCTGAAACCTGTTTTCCCCCATCTCATTTCCCATACTGAAGTGAAAGGTAGATTCTGCATTTCTTGAGGACTAAGTGTGGGTCTTTGATAGCTAAGGAGAAACCTGTTCACGTCAATTACGTAAAACTGCTTCACCTCACTCAACCTAAGTAATTGTAATCCACACAATGCCACTGAAATAGTTATAGAATATGAATGTCACATGCAATGCACAATGAGAAAGGCTATTAAAAAGACCACAGCATGTATCAGAATCTGCTTGCTGAACAACTGATATCTTTCATGTTCTGAAAAGCAGGCAAAAAAAGGTAAGCTGCAGATGCAATTTTTTTAAATAGTTCTGGATTATTTTCTTTAATGCCAGAAACAGTCACTCTAATGTTTTCCATCTGTCTCCCTATGGATCACAGATTTATTGGGCCAAATGCTCTTGAGGTTTATGCGTTGGATATACAGCAAGTACCACAAAAGCTGTTTATTACAGTTCTGAAGACTTGCTCCTTGCCTGATGCAAATACTCTCTTCTAAGCATCTCACAGCTCCTGTGAGAAAGTCCAAGCTGAAAAAAACATATCAGGAATCCACAGAACAGCCCAATGTACCTCTTTATGTAAAAGCAGTGCATTTTGAAGCAGAGAAAGCAAAAGTGGAGAAAATAAAACCCCCAAAATAGGTCTCTGAAGCAGCAATCTCACAGACATTTAAACATATGCTGATATTTTATACAATGCAAGCTACATAGATGCTGCCTCATATTACTAGCAACTTGAACAAACTGGTTATATACTATTCATGGGTGCTAACTCCATATACAAAGTTTAGATTTCTATACCAAATGTATCTTCACTAATTAGACTTGATACTGAGAATTCATTTAAGTAAGTGACAACTGTAGCAAATAGAATTCTGGGATCAATCCTCAGGACAAGAGAATCTGCTTGGAATTGTGACAGTCTCAGAGCTGCAATAGGAAGACATATCTTAATATTCTGAGGCATAAAGGTAAAACAGTGAGATGACTTAGTAATTTTTTGATACGAACCTTCCAAGTAAGGATAAAAATGAATGACTCCTTCCAGTTTAGAATGAGGCACTCAACCAAGGGTCAAACTCATTATCAAAAGAAACCTGAAGCTTTAAAACTACTTTAAAAAGGGTTGTGGCCTGAAAGAGAAAAAAAACAAGAAACGCTGCCTCTTGTTTTAATGAAAGAAATAGCAAGCTCAGACATGGGAGACCAAACGCTGCACAAGCTGTTCATAGCAACTGCAAAACATGTCTGTCCAAGCTAAGCAGATAATGACAGCAAGATAGACACCTTTTAATTTTTCTTAGTTTTAGCCTTTGTCTTTATGTTTGGTACTGCTGGAGCATGAATTAATAGTCATAGCATTATAGAATCATAGAATAGTTAGGATTGGAAAGGACCTTAAGATCATCCAGTTCCAACCCCCTGCCATGGCCAGGGACACCTCACACTAAACCATGTCACCCAAAGCTCTGTCCAACTTGGCCTTGAATGATGCCAGGGATGGAGCATTCACAACTTCCTTGGGCAAGCCATTCCAGTGCCTCACCACCCTTACAGTAAAGAACTTCCTCCTTATATCCAGTCTAAACTTCCCCTGTTTTTTAACAAGTTGTTTCCAGGCTATTTTAATAATTTAGTCAGACATGGTACTGAGGAGTGTAAACCCTGTTCTCAGAAATCAGCAAGTTGCAGAAATCCATCCCTGAAGAGTAAACCCTGAGGGGTAACATCTCTGCAGATATTCAGGTGAGACCTGATAGCACAACAGCAAAACTACCACAGGAGCACTGACAAAGCTCTTGTACTTTCAGCTACTGATAAGAAATATATAACAGCAAAAAATATATTAAGAATTGATACATATGGATGCTATTGCAGGATTGGCCCCTTTATTAACTATTTACTCCTTTATTAAGCTAATCCTTCTACATGTTTAATCCCTTTCTCATGTTACGACTATTTTATCTTTATTTGTGTTTTCTTATGAATGGCCTCATTGTTTTACATATGAAAATACTTAAGATTTTTTCTTTTGAATCCTCACAAATGCTCTTACCCAGAATAGATATATATATAAAAAAAATCGTGTTGTAATGAGAGTAGAACCATAGTAGTACTCCAATGTGTTATCTGTAATCTCTGAGGCAGTCATTAGTCAGAATTAGAAGAGGTGATTAACAGCTGTAGAAAAGAGGTTCACTAGTATCACTGGTCATTTCTGTATTTTCCCACCATCCCCAAAATTAGCCTCCAAAGTTTTAGACAGAAATCTTGCTCACATAAGTGTCAGCAGAAGCACACAGTTTTGTGCGAAACACTGGAATGAATTTACATGTACAAATAATTTTTATTTTAATTTATAAAAAGTGTGCAAGCATAGCTGTTAAATCTGACTTTGAGAATAACACCAGTGTTAAAAGTATCCTGGTTTTTTTTATTTACTTTAAAATAAAGTACTTTAAAAGAAAATAATTCTAAAAAAAAAAACAAAAAAAACAAACCCAACCTTGTAGAAATAAAAACATTTGCTTGCACAGTTTAGGGAAAAAAAAAAAAGGAAATTACAGAGTTTTGTTTCTAACGAAGTTTATTTCTTCTTCTCCCTTCATCTTGGCTTTCAGATACAGACAACATGTTAAAACTAGTTTTTCACATGTGAGCTGTAAAGAAACTTGTAAAGTATAACAAACACACAAAAAGCAAACCTGTGCATGTTGATGGGTGGAGAAACTCCCATTACTTAGAATCACAGAATAGTTAGAGTTGGAAAGGGCCTTAAGATCATCTGGTTCCAACCCCCCTGCCATGGGCAGGGACATCTCACAGTAGACGATGTTGCCCAAGGCTCTGTCCAAGCTGGCCTTGCACACTACCAGGAATGGAGCATTCACCGCTTTGTTGGGCTACCTGTTCCAGTGCCTCACCAGCCTCACAATAAAAAACTTCTTTCTTTTATCTAACCTGTTAAGTATGAACTCATTATCCCTTATCCTGATGCTACAGGAGTCCCTCTCTAGCATCCTTGAAGGTCCCCTTCAGATACTGGAAGGTTGCTTCAAGTTCTATGTATTTGAGAAGCTACCTTTTATGATAAATAATCAATACTCTGCTTACAAAGATAGCTCCATTTCTTCTGATATGACTCTTATGTGCTTCTGTGCTATTCTCATGCACACATGTGTACTGATGTACATAAACATTATGATGCTTTTATGCATACACAGTCAAATGGTTCGAGGGAATTGGTAACAAGAAGCAAGCCTTTCATATCTCTGCCATTATTTTGCTCATTTTAGTAATGAAAACACATTACTATCTGAAGGCTGTTTGTCAGAAATGAATAGGCTGTTCCATTCCAGGTCACTGGACAGCTATCTGCATCACAAATGCACTCAGGAACAGAAGACTGGAAGGAACTATCGAGATCCTAATGGACTGTCAAGCCTAGCTCCCCCTGTCAGAGTCAACCATGCATTAGAAATTCTGCCACGAATAGCTTACAGTATATGCTTTGAGCATACCAAATCTATGAAACACCTACAGACTACCTAGAAGCAAAAATCTCAGAAGATGTAAAAAGTCTTGAAACTGCAAACCTTCCTTTAAGAGAAATTACCTTCCAGAGTGACAGAGTAGCACTCTCTTATTTCCTTCACAAAACATTTCTCCTGTAAGGATGATTTGGCATTCACACAAACAACATGCAGTTTAAGTGCTGTTATTTTCATATGCACTATTACACTGTGTTAAAACTCACTCTCATTAAAGTGTCTCTCACAGATAAATATCTATGAGAGAAAACTGGTATCACGATTGGCTTGTGTGACTCATGCTGGTAGACTAATGGAGTATGTAGTCATTGATGACATACAATACAATGACTTTTAACTCCTTCTAAACTAGCATATACGCAGAAGACTAAGGACCCAGCTCATAAAGACACAGACGCTTCCTGACTTTACTGCCCCTATCAGGCTTGTCCCCCCTGCGTGTGTGTATAAGTTAACTCTAGTCTTGTATTTCAAGACAAACTGAGACCTGCCTGGTTTACTTCAAATTACCAAAACAGAAACCATGACGGTTCAGGGACTGCTTCCAGGCCATGCCAGCTCTGCAGGCTGCATAACCAAAAGGGACACCTCAAAGTAGGTTGTCCTTGGTTTTGAGTCACACCCGTCAAAGCTCTCTTTTTAGACACTGCTGAGACCTCTTAAAGAGGTAAAGCCCGCAATACCTGTTTCGCAGATAAAAAGATTTTAAGCGTCCAACATGGCCAACTCAGCAGATTCGACATCCAGTAACAGAAAACATACTTAAAACATATTTTTAATTATTCTTTCAGTAGATACAAGCCATCAACATCAATTTGTCACAGATTACTGCAATATTAACACATACTCGTGCACATAAATTACAAAAAAAAAAAAAAAAAGAAATATGACCTTAATTTGGGACTTCCTGCAGTACAGGTATCATTCAAATTAGGTTTGTCTCTCAAGCTAAAACAACTCTAGTCAATGTCCATTAGAAATATTTTAGTTATTGCGCTGTAGCAATGTTTTGCAATATTCTGTGGCTTCTCAGCTAAAATGTAAATAAGAGACCAGATCTAGCAAACAAAAAAGTACACTAAATTTTTACAGAACTGCTTCACCAGAATAAAAGAATAAAAAATAAATGTTAGATACAACTATAAGTTAATAATTTACTGCACTATCCAACTCTAAATAAGTTGGGTTTCTGGATGCCTAGGTTTAAATCCGTGTGTATTAAGTGTAGAACAAATGGTTAAACTGGAGTGAAAGCATTAATGAGAATAAAAAAATGGCTAAACAGTAGAGGAACAAGTAGATGACAGTATGAGAATGAATCCTTCTGTGATACAGATCTGCCTACAGAGCTTCCTGGCTATGAATTTTTTGTACAGAAGTATGGAGCAAACAAACACCACTCACACCGTCTAAACCCGTGCTCTTCCTACTTTTGTTCTGACTATGGACAAGGCTTTAAAAATCACATGCAGTGTTAATAACATTTATAAGTAACAGTAATTTTTGTATTCTAGATCTTACTATTGTGCACATTATAATTCATCCAAAGATGAAACAGGTATGTCTATGTGACTTTAAAATACTGCACTCAACTTCAGGATCAGGGATTCTAAAAAAGAAGCCTTATTAATCCAGGGAAGTCAGGGAGGAAGGAAAGAGTAAAAAAGATTTTTCCTTTGCTATTGAGTTGTCAAAATACTAGCTGAATATAGAAATGGAATTAAACTGCAGTAACTCCCATATACTAAGGAATTAGGAATGTCCTGTGAGATTGGGGCTAAACAAAA
The DNA here is from genome assembly GCA_032466535.1 of Forpus xanthops. NCBI lineage: Eukaryota > Metazoa > Chordata > Aves > Psittaciformes > Psittacidae > Forpus > Forpus xanthops. The sequence continues at coordinate 22,495 of JASSUY010024457.1, forward strand.
GGCTAAACTAGTTATATGTCTTAATTTTTAGTGATGATTTTATATTGTCAGTAGACAATGAAAAATCAGCTGAGGTGGAAAGGCTTTGGATTCAGATGGGCATGGAATCAGGAAGATTGTAGGATGAAATTTTATTAGGAAATGATTTAATGGGCAAAAAAGGAAGGACTGAACAAACCAACTGAAATGTCAATATGCACCTGAGGAGAGATTAGTACAGAAAGGAAACACCAGTACTGAGACAAGCAGTATTTATTTTTTCAGTAATTAACACAATTCTAGCTCTGCCAAGCACAAGCCCTGTTTAGGAAACTATCCAATTTTTCACTAAATGAGTACAGCGTGTAAATATTTTGAAGAGAGGCAAACCCCAACTCCTACCTTACTTACAGTGGGTGACCTACAATTCAGTTCATTTCAAATAGATTGTGATGATAATCTATAAATATTTCATTTCAGAGCATCATTTTGCAACTGCAGCAATTTCACCCTATCCAAGCTGTGCATCAAACACAAAATTGTGATCACATGTGAAGCCGATAAAAGGCAAAAATAAATCACTAATTTCTGGCAAACAAGTGGAAAATACTTTTCGATAGCCAACACTGGGCACTTTCCCGGCTCCTCGAGGGATTGCACTACACACGTGCCTAATCACTGAGATATCATGAAGAGGACCACTCGTGTCAACTTCCAGAGACAGACCATAAATTTAAAAACTCCGTTCTAAAACCACCTCTCTGCGGGGCAACTTCAGCGCACCATAAACCGCACTGAGAGGCTTCAGCGTTCAATCCCCGCCGTACCGTCTGCGCACCGGACTGAGCAGCACGCCCAGAGCCAAGACCGGGCCATTCCTGAGGCCACCTCAAGAGCGCCCGACGCTCCCGACAGGACGGCTAACCGAACCTCCGCCACCCCAGCATAACAGAACTACTTCCGCCTCTCGCTTCAGAGCGGACGGAAGCCGCCTGGCAGCGCTTCCCCACGACGGCGGGGTTCGGGCCCGCCAGCCTAGGCACTGACAGGAGCACGGGGATCCAGGGCCTTCCCCTCCCCTCACATCCCACGGGAGCGGCGGCTGTCCCTGTCCCTAACCCTAACCCTAACCCACCCCGGAAGGTACAGCACCCCCCCACCTTCTCCCCCGCCCCCAGGACATGGCGCTCACCTCCCCTCCCGCGCATGCGCCCTCCACCGCTTGTCCGTCCCGGAGGAGGAGGCGGGCAGCCGAAGGGAGTGATTTCCCGGCATGCGCGGAGACGCTCCCCCTCCCCGCCCGGCCGCGGGTGGGTGGGCCGACGGCGCGGCGGCTGTAATGGCGGCTGGTGGCGGCTCGACGCTGCTCTGACACCCGGATACTGCTCGGCGCAGTTCCCCCTCCCCGCGTCCGGCCCGCCCCTCTCCTCCCCGCCCCAGCCAGCTCCACTTACCCCCTCCCTGGCCCCTGCTCTAGGCCCCCGCCGCGGGACGAGGAGGAGGGCTCCCCGCAGACAATGGACGAGCACCCTGGAGCCGGAGGAGGTGGTGGGATGGCGGCCGCCCCGAGACCGCAGCAGCCACCGCCGCAGGCGGGTGGGAACATGAACCTGCAGTCGGGTGGGGGCTGCGTGGGGCCCGGAGCCGGAGGAGGGCCCCAGCAGCAGCCCCAGGGCCCCGCGGCCCCGGCTGGCCAGGAGGCGGCGGGCCCAGCAGAGCTGTCCCGGCCCCAGCACTACACCATTCCGGGGATCCTGCACTACATCCAGCACGAGTGGGCTCGCTTCGAGATGGAGAGGGCGCACTGGGAGGTGGAGCGGGCTGAGCTTCAGGTACGGGGAGTGAGGGCGAGCTGTGTGTGGAGCGAGGTGCAGGCCGGGACCGGATCGGTGGGCTCTGGGGACTGGGCCGCGCTCGGTGTGCGGGAGCAAAGCTGCGCGCCCGAGCGGAGTCTGTAGGGCCTCTGAGGCCGAGCCGGTCGCTGTGGCTTGGAGGCGATACCTGGGCGACGTCCGGCAAGCGAAGCGGCGGGGCAGGCGAAGGCGCAGCCCCTCACGGCCTGAGCTGGGCTCCTTTCCCTGGGGCAGCCATTTTGGTTTTTAGCATGGCGCCCGCCTGGGCTCCTGGCTCCGGAGGCAGCCCCTGCTCCGCGCGTTGCAGGGCCCGAAGGACGGCCGCGGAAGGACGGGCGGGTGCTGCCGCGGCGCGGGACTGTTGGCCCTTCTCCCCGCCCGCGGCACGGCGGGCTGCTCCCTGACAGCTGCGGTCGTCTCCCTCGGCATAATGACTCCGGGGCTCTCCGGGCCGGCGGCCTCCGCAGCCCTGGGAGCGTGTTACGGGGAACAAGAGCCTCCGGGTCTGGGAGGACTGGCGCCTCTCCGGAGCTCAGAGAGTAGTTGCTTTGGGGGAGAAGAGAGAGCTGCCAAGAGGCAGGACTGCCTGCCTCCCGAGCAGGGAGAGGACGAGGAAAGGGTGTTCAGGTAAATCTCAAAGAAGGGACTTGGCCAGGCACTCCGGTTTGAGACAGGTGGAGCGTGTGCTCGCTTTCTTTATGTCGTGTTTCTTTGAAGGTTTCAAAGAATGGGAGGAACAACCGCTGAAGAATTGCGCGGAGTTGATGGGTCTTTAGCATGGTCATTTTAATACACATAAAAGTGCAAACTTCATCTCAGAAGCAAAAATTGAATAACTTTACAGGGTAGAGAGTGTTGGAGTTCCAGTATAGCTCTCTTGCCATTAACGTTTACTTTTAGTAATAGGAAGGGTGTCTCTACTAATTACAATTGTGCATAAAAATAAAGCAATACATAGACTATACAAGTTTGTGTATACATTGCAAAATCCACTGAGTGTGAGGTATCTGTATAGGAGTCATTATTCTTTTGTAGGACAGAAGTGTAATGGTAACAGTTAACAAATGAAATTGCTTCCAAAGAATTTTTGGCGATTTTTATACTGAGTGAATATTTACTGTCTTGAAGTGACATTCCATCAAATTGCACTGTAATTTGAATTTTTAGTAGCATGCAGCAACAGTAGCCAGTGTTTGTGAGGTATTTACTGTCAGATTTCAGAACCAAAAACTGTACTTGAGCCTGGGCAATTCTTTCAGATCTTCAGTTCTGTAATAAGCATGTAATCTGCACTATTTTTGCTACAACTATAATTGAGAATTGAAAAGAACTAACAAGTGAAATAAGATGAAGTTGTTTCACTATTTCTCTCACTTACAGGGTGTCTTATTTTAAGCCTTGTGGAGTGGCTGGTTTTGAAATCAGTTTGGTGGACATTTTTAGCAGACAACAGTTGACTGCTTTTCTTGGTTTCTCTAGCACTATGTTTATACATTAGTTGTTTAGTATCATTCATTAGCAAAAAAAAAAAAATCTCGAAAGTTTTGTTTTATATATAGGCTTGTTGCTTTTAAATGAAGTGCTGCATTCTGTATTCTGATGTAAAGCTCAGTTTGGAGACTTGGAAAGCTCTAGCTGACTGAAAAAAGTGCTGCTTTGAACTCCTGTGGCCTCTAGACACTGTGTGATATGTTCTTGCCAAGTCTACTGCTTTTGTTTGTAACTGCTGTTATTCCTGGCCATGCTGTTTCAGTTGATTGTTTCTGAAGGTGCTGTAGTCATTCTGACCCTGGGTATGTATGTGTTGATTCATTCTGCCTCATGTGTGCATCAGGTCATAACTACATAATCACTGCTCAGTACATATGTATGAGGGTGGTGGTTTTTATAACTTTAGAAGCCCAGGATAAGAAAGGGGGGGAGCATTACATTTGGGTTTTAAATGTCAACCTGTGCAGTAGTAAAGACTGATACAAGAATATGTTAAGAGTATTTTTGGAAGAGGTACTTACCATGTCTATGGTTAGATTAGGTTGGTTGGTTTGGTCTTTTATTTTTTTTTTTTTTGTTTTGTTTGTTTGTTTGTTTGTTTTTTCTGTTCTGCAGCTGGAGTCGTAAAGTCCCAGTATATTTTTTGACTTATAAAGCATTAACAGTTTGGACCGCAAACAATGGTTTTGCCCATTGAAACTGCTGACAGTGTTACTGCGTGCAAGTGTAAGTTTTGTCATGGTGTGAGGCCTCCTCACACATACATGGAAGTGTAGGAGTTGGTTTCTTTTAGATGCAGCTGTCCTCATGCAGGTAATTTCTTCCTTCTTTTAACATGACAGCAAACTCTAAACATTGTTTCTCAGTGCTGGCAATTACAGGTTTTTTCTAGGTTAACTTGTTAACTTTGCAAACAGTTTTATAGAAAGTATGTGGAACCCCAAATGACTTAACCATATGTGTGATTCTATTTACCTGTCCTGAAAATGAAAATTAATGATGAAATTAATAGGAATCCTGATTCCCTTCACACCTTCCTTCTCCCCCATTTTTTTTTCCCAGTCTAGTTCAAGTGACTGAAAGAGTTGCTCACCCCTAGTAAGAGCGCTCTTTGCCTATGGGATGATGGTGCAAGAGGATGTGATCTGCAGTAGCAGTTCATTCCTTCTCGGAGCTTTTGATGATCTTCTTGTTTTATCTTTCTGTCTACAAGACACGTTTTTATAAATAATTAGAAGTACATGTTACTTCATTATCTTGGGGTTTATACTACAGCTGAATTGACAAAGGGTATCAACCCTTTGGATCTGAAGATGTACTAGTAGAATTAAGTCTTATCACATCAGACTTTGAATCTTAACTGTTAATCGTTTTATACTATCTTTTCAAACTGTTGAGGTGTATGGCTGTTCTGTCTGTGTGCACAATTGGAGCAACATAACTGTTTGCCAAATCTGTCTGCAAATCAATATGAAGTATAGAAATTTCAAATACTAGGAGAGCAATACTTGAACTGTAGTACATTTTTTTAGCTTTCATGTGTAATACTGGCTGCCGCAATAACTTTTTTTAGCATTTACTCACTGCTGTGTTGAAAGGGTATAGTCTGGCCTTGCATAGTGTGTTGATCGCTTGAAGTAATAGGCTGGTTCTGTTCCCTATTATGTGAACTAAAAGAATTATTTTCACTGTAACAATATTGTGTAATTTTAACTGTAACTTTGATCTGTCAATGTAACAATCTTGGTGTCCATAGCTGTTATACTGAGATAAATTCAGATTTCTAAAACTTTTACGCACTTTAGGGGAGTTACAGCAAACCCATATTGCTGGATGTTAAGTATTTGTTGGATATAATTGTTTCCTTTAGCAGTTAAGTTGTTCTGTAGTCTAAGAAAAAGAAATGTGAGTGGGAGAACACTGTGGAGATGCAATGCAGAAACTCTCAGAGAAGGAAGATAAAGTTGTGTCAAAAAGGAATATCATCAGGAAACTTTTTTGAGGGGGGAATGAATAGAATTCCATTTGCTTATGGTGCTTGCAGGCTAATGATGCTAGGCTGGAGTAAAGATCTCAACTGTGCAGTTTGCTCACATTTTCTGTACCAGATTAAAATGTGTTTGAGTACTCTTAAGATACTTCAAAATCACACAAGAATGTGCTGAGAGAGAATTAACAGTAGATGCTACTTCCAAATGTTTGAATGAATAGGAATAATTAAGAAACAAATACTCAAAAGAAAAGATATTAAATATCAGCATAAACAGCATTAACAGGTGGTAAATACATGATCAGAAGGTCCTTTCCAGCCCTACCTATTCTGTGATCTAATGATTGTATAAAATGAAGGCTTTAGTGGCACGCAACTGACATTCCTTAATTTATCTAATTTTCAAATGCTCTATATTCCAGCTATTCAGTGATATTATAGGAGCATTTTGTTACCTAACATTTTGTGTTCTTTAAATGTTAAAAAACCTGAATTGCATGCCTTTTTTTCTTCTTGTTACTATTCTTTTTGGGGTGGAGAGCAGCTCATTAAAGTCATTTTATGAACTTTGGGAACCTCTTAAGTATTGCAGAATTACATCTGAATGGGATATTCTTAAGTAGAAAAGTGTGTCTTCCTGGTAATCTTACAGATTTGAGGTGACTATCTAAATGAGGTACTTTACATGTAACTGTACATATGTAAGCATGTGAAGTATGTTAAGAATGTGAGCTAGATGAGACCATGTTCAGTGTGGATACACTTGTGCAGTGTTCCAGCATTTTTCAAAGCTTCGTCATTTACAAAATGTAGCAAGAATCATTGTTGATGTGTTTGGCTATATGTCGCTTGGTTTACTTTGTAAGTTTGACAGGAGGGATAATTTTGGGTATGTTTCTTAGAAGTTTGAGGAACGGTTAATTCTTCTGGTAGCACAGACTTCACCTTGCTTTTGGCAAATGATTAGTTTTGATGCTAGACTGGAAGTGAAATTGGTTATAAGGGTCGTAGAATGGTCATTAGTTTAAGGAAAGAATTGGTGTGTCTCAGTGAGCAGCTGCAAAGCATAAAGTGAAATTAAGTATTTAAAAAAAAAACAAAACAAAACCAAAAAACAGACGGTGGCTTTTGGGGAATTAGTGGAATTTTGTGGAGGGGGCTGTTATAGATGCTAAAATGTTCCCAATTCAGAAAGTGTTTGGATGAGTTCAGTGAAGAAAAATGCCTGGTGGTGTCTAATAGAGTCAGAGATATTGTGGCTCAAGACACTTGATTTACAAGTTGGGGTTTTTTTTTGGTTTTTTTTTTTTGTTTTTGTTTTGTTTTAATTTGGAATGTTTTCTGAGGTTTATTCTTCTGGGTTTATGCTGTTCCCATGGAGCTGTCTGTTTGCCTGTGGTTAGAAGTGGCATACTGAGGTTGGTGGTCTGTTGGTCTGGCCAGACATAGCCATTCCTACATTGTAATGACCAGTGAGGTAGTTTTGAATTCCTTTGGTTTGATCATTTGCGAATACACTTAGTGCTGTTTTGATACTGTTTTGCCTAAATAACAAACCCTGATTGGTATCAGGGGCATTAATTGTGATAGAACATGCAAAGCTTACAGGCAGGAAATGCAGGTGCTGCAGTTGTGAAATACACAGCGTATTTTAACCACATGCATTGTTCATTGATTGCATTTTAGATAGTTGGAGTGGAAAATATGCATAATTGATAAACTGCTATTTCATTGGGTCTTCCGGGTGTATCACAGTATTTCTTAACTAACTGTTAAAGCAGCCCTTACAAAAACCAAAGCAAAACTTAACACTGATCAAAAGTAAAATGAAGTAGGTTGTAAAAAGTTGATCAGCGTTCTTATTTGTGGTATTTGAGGACAGTATATTGTATTTGTGGGCAGTATATATGTCTGAAATGGCTTAACTTCTGTTCGTTCAAGCTGTTAGGGCGCTTGCTGTAGCAGGGGTGCAAAAGTACCTCTTTGTACAGATAAATAGTGTTTGTTCAAATAATATGAGTGCTTAATATGTTTTGTTCTAGAACAGAACTTTTCTCAGTATAAAGTAGCATAGGTATAGGTGTTAAAAAACAGAAGCATCTGCTTATTAATTTTTCTACGCTAATGATGAAAACGGGTACATATTTCTGTAGTTTCGTAATTTAAAGCACTGAATTGAGTTCTATTTGGAATAGAGGGCAATTAGACATAAGCAAGGATTTCCCTACTGTGGCTTTCTGTGAGCTGTTTAGTCAACTGTCTTAGAGGTAGATAGCCTCTGGTAGAACTTTAGGTGCTTGGTAATTGAAGGTTGAAACTCGGTTCTTCTGTGTGTGCATGAGTAAATCCTGTACCTTCCTCATCAGCTTTCAAACTGAAAATGTGCAGAGTTGTTGGGTGAATAACCTATGCAGAGAAGACCTGCATGTAAATTAAAAGGTGGCTGATATATAGCAGAGTTACCCTGAAAGATATGCATACAAATTTGAAGTAAGAAGATTTCTTGACATAATTAAAGGTAAATAGAAATGAGATTTTTCTTTTTCTTGCGAAAGTGGGTAGGTACATTATTACTCTCTTTCACTGTGAAATTGAGATACTCTTTGTGGCTCTGAAGGATTAGAATGTTAATTGTTTAAAAATTCCCCAGTGTTTTCACTTTACTGTTTATTCCCCAGTCTTCAAATTTTATTTTTTGAGCAGTTCATATAAATCTTTAATATTTTGCAGTAATTTTATTGCAGTATTCACCGCAGAGAATAAAAGAATACAGGGCATTTCATTACGTAAAGATCTGTGTGGAAATTGAACTGGAAGTACTTGGATGGTGATAAGATTTATGTATGGGAAGATACAGATCAGTATAGTAGCTGAGTAATTTTTCTAGAATATTGTTCCTAAAGTAGCTTTTGAGATAGCAGTGGATGTTATTCATCCTTTCTTCATTTGGAGGAAGGTGATGATAATCTCTTTCCTGGTAGGAAAATTGCTGGGGAAGTTGGATCCTCCACTGATTTCAGAAATCTCCAGGACAAATGTATGACCCACAAGAGCTGTGTTTTGGTATCTGAGTGTTCTTTTGTAACTCAGACTGTTACTGAATTATCTTCAGCACTGGCTCGGCAGGATGTTGAGTTTTATGATCTCTTTGGCCTTCATGTGTGGAACTCCAACTGGTATTATTCTTCAGGACTAGTCTTGAATGTATGGCCTGAATTCAAGCAGTCTGTAGTTTATTCGACCACTATAGGACCTTTAGAAAAATGGCTGATTTGAGGTAACCTGCTGTTAGTGGTTAAGGGTAAAAATGTATTTTCTGAGTTCATGGTAAATTCCATTTCATGTTGCTGTGTATTCCTGGCCTTTTTGAAGGTGTTGTGCAAGTATAGATAGATGTATTGGTGCTGAAAAATCCTGTGTATGTTGGCAGTAACATTCTGAAAAACTGCTTTTTTGATTATTGAAATGATCCTGAAGTACAGAACAAACCAGAAATTCCAGATTCATGAAGTTCTCTAATTTTTAGAAAAAAAAGAAAAAAAAAAACCAGTAAATGGGACACCTGCTGTAATGGTTCTTCAGTTTGCTCACCTTGGTTTCTCTTCACTCAAACATGGTCACACTTTAATTGCTACCAAATTCGAGGTTGATGAGCCTATAATACTCGGGGTGAGGGTGTGGGGGGAGGGGAGAGGTGGATGATATCACCCAAAACAAACAGAAAACCTAAACAACAGCAAAATTACAAGACAAACCCCCCCCCCAAAAAAAAAAAAAAAGCCAACCTTGGCTTTATGCCAGTAACCTCTAGAAGTGGGTGAGAAATGCTTAATTCTAGTCTTTAACTTGAAACTGTGTAATATTTATCTGAAAATTTTCCAAGTGAATGCTATGATCTTTTGCTTGATACTAAGTTGTAGATTGGCTTGTATTTCAGATACCAAAGTATTATCAAAGTAGACAATGAGAAGTGGTAACAAATCAGATTAGTTTAACTCCCTAACACATTTGAAGATTCAAGAGTTATGAAACTGAAGTTGTTTGCTTTTTTTTGAGGGTAAGTTTTTTTAACTCCCAGATCCTGTTTTACAGGAACAGAATCATGGGATATACCTTGAGAACCTGAGAAAGGAGAAGATCCTGTGTAGACAAACGTAACTCTCTCAAGTGTTCAAGAACATGTAAACATGCTCTGAAGTTTTATAGCTTTAGCAAGATTCATGCAATTGAGCTGGTAGAAGGCAGGCCTACTGGCTGTGTTAACTCTTGATTATCAAAAGTGGTGTAAATTAGAGTGCTGGCACTACTCTGTGTCAGGAGGCTAGATTAACATTTAGGAAGTGCAAAATACCTCTTCCTTATCAGCTTTCTGTGGTGCTTCCATTAAAACACTTTGATATACACTTGTATTTTAACTGTCTTACTCTTGTTTTTCGTAACATTTATTTCTATAAACTTGATTGTATTCACTTTTGTTTTTGTCAGGATTGCCTTAATGATACAAAGCTCTTTCAGCTCTGTAATACTGTATTCTTGAATATATACATGTGTAGATGGCTTCTTACATTCTAGTTTTAACACTACAGTTGTTACTGGTTGTTTTTTTTTTTGTTTTTTTTTTTCGGTCTGTTCTTGAGAATGGATGTTAATGACCTGCCACTGATGAACATTGACATGAGTGTTCCTCACTACAACAGTCTAGGTCATTTCAGGCCACTTGTTTGGTCTGCTGCAGATTATACTTTCCCTTTCTTTATTCCTAAATAATAAATAGGTGTTCCTGGGTTTGGAAAAATAGGTGTTCCTGGGTTTGGAAAGGAAATGTACATTCTTGAGGAGGTTTGCCGCGCTGCTATTTTTCCTTCTCTTTCCACTCTGTAGTGATTGTAAAGACCTGCCATGCTAAGAAGTACAACTTCAGTTTGATTTCTATTCTTTTGTACTACAGCTACTAGAAATAATAAAAAGAACATTAGGCTTATTGTCATTTCTAGTTTGTATTAAGTGTCTAATGAAGCTTTGTTGGTAGCATTTAATTATTAGCTGCATAACTTTGTCTTAATGGAATAAGGTACCATATAGTAATGCTGACAGTGAAGACATTTTTAATCTTATCAAATTCAAGTATGGTGGCTTTGGTGTTGCTATCAGTTTATAATTAGTCCACTGGTTCTAGTGGTGACCTTACTGGAAAGAAAACTTTTTTATGAGCTTTGGTGGGCATCTTTTGGAGCGCATCTGTTTAAAAAACTGTGTGTGAATCTTCTAAGATGGAAATGGGCCAAGGTGTGTAACTGTCTTTTGGTTTTTAAAAGATGTTACTTGCAAGGTTCATGCATTTAGGAGAAATGTAGAAAATATACATGATAGTGGAAGGATGAGGAACTGCATCCAAAGATGGGTGGTGAAATAAACATGCTGAGTTACTTTCCTCCAGGGCTGCTGCGAGTTTCCTGCTAAATTCGGAAAAACCCTGAATGATCTGTGGGAGTTCTAAATACAGAAATTGGGAAGTGATTTATGTCTTGTGATCTGTGCAGAACTGGCAGGGTAAACATTGCAATATAATGTCCTGTTCTTAGTAGTAATTTTGAAAATGCTGAAAATTTGATGTAAAAAAATTTTAGAGCTGGAAATAACATTTTGAAGAGTGATGCATTTAAAATTCAGTCTTGTTGGCAAATCAAAGTCTGAGGTAGCTTTATTAGGTGTATTAAGGCATATTCAGATGATTTTTAAGTAGAAATTATTTAGTTTGAGGGATGTGACACAGCAGATAGGCATTTCACCTTAAAAAAAGGACAGCTATGCCAGTGAGGGAGTGCAGATAGTGCCAGATACATGGGTAACTGTGTGGTGTAGTTTTGGTTTTGGTTTTGGTTTTTTTTTGTATATATATATTTTAGAACAGCCAAAACATACTGAAACAATTTTTGTACAGTGAAAATTTCAGTCCTTTCTGTTAAAGACAGAAGAAATATAAATGGGTTCCAAATAAGCCATGTAGTGTAATATGCTGTTATTGAGTTTTTATGTTCTTTACATACTTAAAGAACTGAACCCTTGGAATAAGCTATTGAGAGAACTGGGATATTTCTTTCCGTTTCTTGGGGCATGGGGGAAGTGGCGATTTTTTTGTGGTTGTTGGGTTTGAGTTTTTGTTTGTTTTAAATCTTGAGTCAAACCTTTGATTTGATGCAAAGGTAAGAATGAAATATGGTGTTAATGTTACACTGCTTTAATAGATCTGCTTATAGAATCATAAAATATTTAGGGTTGCAAAGGACCTTAAGATCATGTTGTCCCAAAGCCCCTGCCATGTCTTTAAATCAGTTTTGTTTGCATCATTGTTAGTTTGAAAACATGCTTTTGTAGGTTCCTCTGCTCCAGTTGCCCTGTTGAAGAAGCTAGAGGGTTAGCTAGTCTACGGGATAGAAAATTTATAGATGTATTTTCAGTTGACTGCACTGCTTTTCTGTAAAACTTCAGCTTCCAGCACCTTGATTTTGGGTCATATGTGAATCTTTTAATGATAAGATTGAAAATAAAAAGTGCTATATATTGACTACTTTGGATAGCAAAAGCATATTCTCCAAATTCTGGTAAAATGTCTGTGTGCGTATATATAGGTACATAGAGCTGCATAAATGAGTAATTTGCTTATTTTCAGTACCACTCCTTTGTTTTTGTGTTTTCTAATCCAGTTATGGAGAAAACTGCAGTAGTAAGCAGGAATTTCATCATGAGAGTAAATTAATCTTGCATATTCACATTGCTGATTGGTTGTCTTAAATAAGAAGGAAGCCAATGCTATCTGTACTATAATAGTTGAGATCTACTAAACTTAGCTAATTTTTGCTAAGAAAGGCAGTGACCTTTTTGTTTACTCATTAAAATAGAGAGCTAGTAGGTTACTAAAAACCACTATCCAAGTACAATTGTAGCTTGGTGGGTTGTTGACTAAGCCTGTCCAGGGCTAGAAGCTGTTCTTGAAGGGTAGAAGAAAAGGTACAAGAACACTTTCAATGTGATTTCTAAGACTTCCAGTTGTAAAATTATCCTGACTTTTCTGTAAGAAGTTCGCGTACAATTGCTCTGGTTGCACTGCACATTAGTTGAGTTTTGCAGTCAGTTTGTGCTGTTAATTAGAGACGTTAATTTCAGTAATATATAGAGAGGATACAAGTAAGTTCAACAGTTTTGAATCTCAGATTATTGTGGTATGGGTAAATATGTGTTCGGATCTGGGTAGAAAAGTACTTCAGAAATTTCAAAGCCAAGTGAATTTTTTTAGGGGTTATTTAAGCATGACTTTATTTGCATGGAACACTTCATGAATAAACTGACATTTATGATGATGCTAAATGTCTTCAAAATACTTGTACTGTCGTGTCACAGCTGTGGTGGTCAAGAGTATTTTTCGAGCGGTTGAAGCACAATCTAATCTGTGGTTACAGTATATTTTGCTGTTGCTTATTGTACTCAATCGTTGGACTCTGTCTTGTCCGCAAGCTTTTTTGTGGCTGTTTTCATGAGTTAGTCCAAAGAGAAGATACTGCTCACAAACCTAGCTTCCTGTATTTCATACCGGAGTAATGCACAGAATGTTCCAAAATAGAAAGTTTACATTGGAAATATCATAAACAGTCTTGTTAATTGAGGAGAGGGAGCACTTACAGTTGATAGCTGATATTTTTGGCAAGAGTTCAACTTTTGACATTGGTGTTGCAATTATGTTACGGTTCTTTCCAGCACAGGCATCTGGAAAATACTGTGACTTAATTGATTGTAAAAATGCAAACCCTCTTTATTTTCTTATCAATTGTAGTCTAACAACAAATTATTTTTCTCTGTGAAAAAAAAAAAAAAATTGGCTGCTATATGTGGCAAAGAGAATGTAGCGTTGACTTTGAAAAAACACAGGATGTTTATTATGTCCTCTATTCCCAATATTTTGTTAAAGATGGTGTGGCTTCATAAAAACAATTGAAACAGTAAAAGTACTATGCCCATGAAAGACATGTTAGGAAAACTGGTTTGTTTGGGTTGATGCTTTAAAGCCCTGCTGTGTTAAATTATAAATAAATTTGGGAAGTTTGGTTTTCTTTTGAGTATTGGTGTTGGTTGGGTTTCATGTGTTTTAGGGTTGTTTTTGGTTGCGGTTTGGTGTTGGTTTTGCTGTTGGATTTTGGTTTGGTTTGACTTTTTTTAGGGTATGAATTTTATTTGTGTACTCCTTGTTTCATTTAGTAATGTGTTTGAGATGCTTTCAGCAGTGCTACATTTTGGACAGTAACAAAAGCTAACTTTGATATTTTGCTGTTGTGAATATTGTTGGAGAGATCTGTTGGGTGGTTTGATTAATGAAACAGTAACTGGAGATGGATGTAGGATATGTTTTGTATTAAATAGCTTGGTCAATGTCAAAATGTAACGGCAGGTTAAACTGCGTAACTCAGGTTCTTGCAGTTTTCTGTAGTCCCATTGAAAGTGCCGTTGTGTTGATAAGCAGAGCCGTTTAACATGTAGTAATGCCTGTGTGAAAGGCATGTGAATATTAATAGTCTTATTTATGTTAAATGTATTAAAGTCCCATAACAGGTCAGTTAAGAGAACAGATGTAGAATTCTTAGTTTTATTTCATATGACTTGATCTTCAGGAAGTACATAGCTTATTGAGGAAGTATTTCTGACTGTAAAGAGAACTTAGTTTAATTTACATTTGTTTGCAGAGCTTTCTTAAAGTGTTTTTAGAAACATGACTGCCTCAGAGTCTTGGGAGCTTGTGTTCAAGCACTTTTCAGAGATCATTCAACCTGCTAAAAGAATGTGGTTGGAGTATGTTATCCAAACTCTTCATAGAAGAGTGTTTATAAGTAGTAAATATTTTTGCTGCTTATATTTTACTTGGCTATTTAATTGTTTTGAGTGATGATATTCAATTTCATATTTGAATGGAAAGATTGTAGAATTATTGATCCTGGTGAAGGTAGACTTAACACTGAGGTCAAAATGAGTTTTTGTGTCTGGTTAGGTAATCTAGTACCTCCAAACATTCCTGTTAGCTGTCAGTTGATTGAAGAAATAATTATCACTGTTCAGTGGCTTTCAGCTGAAGTCTGCTGTATCTTGGATCTGATTGCTGATGTTCTTGATGATTTGCATGGGTTGTGCAAAGGAAAATGCAAGTTTGCCAGTGGATTATCATTTAACAATGATAAAATGCCTCCAGGGATTGTCAGGTGTGTGGGGAGGCAGAGAGCTGGCATACAGGGACAGTGGCTAATAACCTGACACTGTGATGTGGAGCATTTTAGTAGTTCTCTTGCAGTATGTTGCTGATAATGACCAGATTAACTTCACTTTTCCTGAAGATAATGTAATCATCCATTGTTACAGAACAGAATTTTATTTCAGGAAGATGACAGATCTTTTAAGAAATTCCTAGGCAGGAACTTATTTTTTGAAGGCTTCCTTCTGGGTCTGAAACAGAAAAGAAAAACTTACTTATAAACTGTGCTTGGTATTTTGTAAGTTTTTCACTGAAACAAAATTTTAGAAGCCTCCTGTTGCATAATGAACACTCAAGTACAAGAATTGTCAGTGAATTATGAACTTTCAATACACTTACACTTGTTATTCCAAAAAAAAAAAAAGTTCTACTTATTTTCCCATTCTTAGACTGTGTATGTTTTAGTCTTTCAGAAGCAGCAGCAATTGAAGGTTGGATTTTCTATAAGTTGGTTGAAGAAGTTGATGAAACTTGACAGTACTTAGACCTGTAGTGACAGGAAGCAAACTTCTGAATCTGAGTGGCTGAGGATGATAATAGTGGTAGTGGTAAAGAGGGAGGACAGATTTGTGTAAGGAGGGAGTTTTGCAAGCCTCATCTTTGTCATACCCGTTGCAGGACTGAAAGGGACTTCTGGATGACTAAATTACATCAGTTGTGAGGTAACCTGCCAGATTGCTCCTTACAACTAGCTGGGTTTCTTGTCTGCTGCTCCTGTGGGAGAGTTGCTCAAGGATGTCACTTTTCTGGTGGCTAGGAGTTGCTTTTGAAAAATGATAACTCTTTGAAAAAAGTTCCAGTTGTGGAGCAAGAAATGATCATCAGCTCAAATGGAAAAAATGTACAAAAAAGGGAACCTTCAGGAAAAATCTTAATACCATTTGTGCCTTAGGTGTGGTAGTCAATGACCTGGTACTTAACTGACTGTTCATAAGGTTCTGCAGAAAATTATCTTTATTTGCAAATGTTGTTCAAATGTACAATAGTATTTGCTAGTTGTTGAAATAATTTTGGCCTGGATTTATTTTATGAAGTAAAGGGTCTCTGTTAACATATGAGAGTTGGTGTTTCGAATTTTAAGTTTTTAGATTATTTTTTGTTCTACAGGATCTTTAAAAGTGATATTTCTTTGAAACATGTATGATCCTGATTTGAGCAGTGACACCTGTCTCAGTGCAAAGCTTACTATAGATATTCTTGCTTGAAACTTTAATTTGCAAAATAAATATTGACTTTTATTTATGTATATTTATTTAGAATAGTCAAGGTATCTTCTTTTAGTCCTCAATTGACAGTTTAAGGATTAATGGTAATTGTAATAAATGTAGAGACATGACAGGTCTGTAAGGATACACCAAACAAACCTCTTCTAATTTGTAGTGCTTTTACATGGGTGATGGATTAGATATTGTGAATGAGCCAAAGTTTCAGGCTGTTTGTTGGAAACTGAAGGTGAGAGTTTCTGTTAGATTTAGTTTTCCTTGTGTGAATGGGAACCAGAACATTGCTAGCTACACTGGTGTGTCTACTCTTAAATTACTGAAACAAATCAAATCTCCCACTTCCCCAGTATTTTTTAGTTTTCCTAAAGTGTTGTTCTTCATCTTCAGCATAATAAACACCTGTAAATGAAGATTAAGTTAGTCTTTTTTGTGTGATAGTAATTTTGTGACTAAACCAAAATGTTAATAAATCAAAAAATCTTACTATTGTTTTGAGTTTTGTGACATGCCCTAGTAAGGTAAGTGTGCACCTTTGCGTGCATTGGGTGTGTGGCTTCAGGCTGCTTCAGTGTATTGCATTTCTTTCAGAAATATTGCAAGCTTTTCCTTCCTTCCTTCTAGAGGCCTGAATGGGCTTTAGAAAAGCAAAACATAAGCGTTGTATTGAAGCTGGCATTGCTTTACATATAGTTGAATATTTTTGAAATACACTGTTAGCATCTGAGAGTTAACAGTGTTTACAACTGAAATGAAATGAAAGTGCTCCTGTAGTGGTAAGCACATTAGAATGTGGTTATTTGAATTGTACAGGAAAGTGTTAGTGCTTAAGCAACTCTAAAATAAGTCCTGCAATGTCTGAAGTGTTGCATGCTTTACCATTCACGTTTTGTGCCTCTTTTTCTAGGTTTGAGGTGTTGGATGATTATTTCAATTACCACATATCAGGATTTATTAGTAATACTGTGAAATCCTATATGTAGTTATTGCATAACCTTTGGGTTACATATACAATTTTACTTGCCCAAAATGCTGTAATAACATTGCTTATTTGTCCTCAATGGCTAAGAGAAATGTATTTGATAAATGTAAAGATTGCCTTTAAGTCAAGCTTTTCTATGAAGTTGAGGCAATAAACTGCAGTTTTAAGATGAATGTTGCTATTATGGATAGTGCTGTAGGAAATGTAGAGCAATAATTCTTAGGGTTTTAGGACCTTTCAGGCTTCTTGGGGAATTCCAAATTTTCTTCCCAGAATACATTCTTTTCTTTGAATTCTGATTTATGAACTTGTATGTGCAATGTAGTATTTTTAATAATTTAAGATTGTGGAAGTTTTCTAGTAAACTACTTTAAATCTTCTATAACTCTTTAATCAGACAGTGTAATTGCATGCTGGGGACGTGGAGTGTCAGTGTAATTGATGTTAGAATTTTTATTTGTCCCCTTCTATGTGCATTCTGTAGTTTTTTTAACCTCAAACAATCTTTTTCATGGAATCCATACTATTCAACTGGCTGCTCAGTAATTCTTTTCATCCCTGTATTCTGTCTTGCCTAGTTTCAGACATTATTTCATGCATCCATGCACAAATACAAGTTGTCTGTCACTCTAAGTGCTTCTCAGAGCTCCTAGAATTCACTTTCATAATAAAACTGGGCAAGTTCATGTGGTGGTACTCTTGCTTACAGCTGAGTACCAAGGAGTAGAGAGCCCAGAGTTTGCAAGTGTCACTGAATTTTGTAGAAAGGTAGTGGGTCTCAGAGGTCTGAAGCTATTCTAAATATGAAAATGGACAGTCTGGTAGAAGGGGAGGAATCTGCCTTGAAAACAGGGTTCCTGGTTGAACTTGTTTGAAGCATAGCCCTCTCTGTGGAGAAGAACACTCTTGACAGAATCTGCACACAACCAGGTTCAGCTGGATTTTTTTTAAAAACCGTGGGAGGCCAAATTTTTTCTTACATAACTAATGTTTTTGTGTTTCCTAAAATGCTTTCTTCCCCTTAAGAAATGGTCTTGCTAATACACTTCTAAGAATACATTTTTATTGAATTTGTAATTCAGAAGACTTAAAACTTGTATTTTACTTTCTTAGTCTCTTTACTCTTGTTTTTGCAGCTGTCGCACCCTGAACATGCAGGTTATGATATCATATTGAGCTTAGGCTGACCTAGCACCATGTTGTCATTGAAAGGAGTTGTTACTTCAGTATCCTGTTTGCATCCCTTGTGCCAGCCTAAGTATTCCCATGGCTATACAGAGTAGGATCAGGAAACTGATGTAATTCAGAACTGAGTAAAAAATAAATAGAATGATTCCTCATTAGGCTTACTCTGTGGCAGCAGAAGCAGCTAAATCAGCACAGTAGAAAGAATAGAAATACAACAAGGATTCTTTTTAGTATAATTCTGGGGACTTATAAACTCACATAGGACAGTGGGAAAAAATCCACTGTTCCATTCTGTTGTCAGAACTAGGAGGGGGGAAAGGTGAGTACCAAATTGTTCTGTGCATTTTGTTTCCCAGTGTTAGTGGTAGTTGATCTTTAATCATCGATATTATCATCATACCAAATCTAGCTCTCCTGAGAATTGTTTCAAAGGAAAGGACTATCTAAGGATTAAGCAAGCTGTATTATGTAGAGAGCATTTCTTAAGCATTTGTCTTTGTGTGTTAGTACAATGACCATAAAGGAGACGGATCTGTTTACACTATCTCTTTTTATCAAACCTGAGATTTACTACTTTTCAGAGAAGTCAGTGTTGGGAAATCATATGTTAATTCTTGGGGCTCATAGTCATGCAGTACATACATCAGGTGATAGTTTTGACACCCCTCATTTCTCAGTTCATGGCTGCAGGAAGCAAATTGATTAATTTATACAGCAAATCTGCTGTGATCTTATTATCGGTATTGTACTGAGAGTCTTGATGACTGAGTATTCCTAAGTCTAAATTAATTTTTCTATATTTGTAAAGATAAAGCTAAACTTCTTAATAGAAAACTTCTGTTAAGTTTTAGCCATGTGATGGTTACACTGGGGGGGAGGAATCCCTAAAGTCAGGGGTGTGTATAAGTACAGACAGTGATGCTAAAACATGTCTGCCAATATTGACAAAAATGTCAAAAGCCCAACTGCAAAGGACGTTTTTGTGTGGCAGCCTTTCTCTTCAACCTTTTGGACCTTGTGCAAATTGTTACACTGTTGTATATAAGCTTTTTTGAGGGCTTTTTTGTAGGGTGGGTTTTGTGTTTTTGTTTATTTTTATAACATTATTTCTGTAGTATATTGATTCTCTAGATTACTCAGCTTATTAACCTGTCTGGTTAAAAAGTTTGAGAGCTAAGCAATAGTTAAGAAATAGGGAGACTTGATTCTGCTTAGCCAAGTGCTCCAGAAGTATTTCCAGTAGAAAGAAACAGTTTTGTTGTGTGCACTTAGGAAGCAGGTCCTTCCCTCTGTATATCACAGAACAATAGCTTTATTAGTTTTCTCCCTGTTGTTGGCAAACTGAGGATGAAAGAAGGCCTAACAGTTGCAGGCGGCTACTAAGATTTGTCAAATAGTTACAAAAGTGTGCTGACCAATGAAGGAAGACTAATAGAATGGGAAAAGAGCATTGCTTACAGAATACTTGAGTTTTGGAAAGAGCTGAGAACCACTTTCAAGTCACAGAGCATAAGAACATTCATGACCTTCCTTAGATGCTAATTATCACAGTGTTTAGTTCTGGGTTTATTTTTGTAAAAAGAGTCTGTGTGCATTCAATAGCTTCCAGATATTTGAAGTACGGTGTTCTGCATATGTGCAGATAATAAATTACTTTTTTGAAAAGCCACTTTTATAAGTAGTTTATGTGTAAGGACATTGTTTACTCTTTGTTGCCTTATATTTGATGACTGAAAATTGCAGTAAGTTGGGCTTGTGAAATTGTCTGGTCACTTGCTGACTTATTAGAGCCAAGATACTAGAGAAGTGCGAATTAGTTGTAATTATAGTTTTCTGCAGAAGGCTGTTAACTTTCAATTGGATTAGAGTCGGTTTTATAGTATTTTTTAGACTCTAAGTAACATAAGTGCAGTAGAGCATAGTTGTTGGGTTTGCTCAGCTTCCTCCGCCCCCTTCCACTGGGAGCTGATGGTTTAAACTAGCAGACTCTGGATCTTGGTTTCTAGCTTTGATCTCGAAATATCTCTGCAATCATTACAAAGTCTGTTCTGTTGGGTTTTGTTTGCCTTTTTTTTTTTTTTTTTTTCTTTGCCATACGGTATACTGTTTGGTGCATTAGTCATTCTCACCAGGTGTCAGTGGTTAGTTGAGAGTGTTTTCATAACAAGCTTTTAACTGAAATACTCATGTCTTGCTCTCCCTAAGATTTTAAATTTTTATTAAATCATTAGTTAGCTAATGCAAGGTAAACAAACATTATTTTGTTTACCGTTGAGCACAAATGCCAGAGGGGCTAAAATTGGCTGATGTGTGGAGATTTGTGTGACGATACCACTTAGTCTTGAGAAGGGAGCAATGCAAGAGTGCTGTCCTCTTGGTTAGATGTTTCAGGCGCTAACCACTGAGAGTAAAGAAAATGTGCAACCACTCCCTTTAGAAAAATCTTCATGATAGATCAGATGCCAATTATCTTGATGGGGTTTTTTTTTGCTTGTTTGTTTGGGGTTGTTTTTTTTTATTTTGTAAAAACTGTGCCTTCTTTAATAATGCAACTGCGGTGTTGATCTTAAGCTCTGTAGATCAGTGTGATCTCTACTCTTCCTACTCTGTTTCCTTTTAATTCCTCTTCCAAGAAAAAATTAAATAGAATCTTCTCTTAAATTGTCTACCTAATGACTTTGGTCAATTTGGGGTCATAATGCGAACAAATGAGTTAGTAGTTTCCTGTAATGTAGGCCGATCCAGTAATATCATTGTTTAAATTTTGTATTCACAACTGCAAGTTCCCTTGTCTTCACTAAGATTTGAATTTGGAAAAGACAGAATATAAGCCCTTTCACTTTGTATTAAGAGGCTATGTATTTTTCAGTAGTCTTACTTTTATTTCTCACCTACTGTCAAGTTTTCCATAGCTCTTTTGTACTAGTTGATAGCTTGTATGTTCAACTAAATTTGTTGTTACCTACTATCTTAGCAGGCAAGTATAAAGCTTCATTGCTTCTTTGTAAGTTTGGAGGCTAATAGGATTGCTTAAAAAGAAAAATACATAGAAAAAGGCGTTTTTCTTCCTATGGAATAGCTAGCGCACTAAACCAGATTGCTTGATGTTCTAATCTTTAGCCATCTCCAGTATTTGCATTAAGTGAAATGCAAATGTGTAAAATATAGCTGTTTCCGATGTAATGGTTCTGTAAATTCTGTATTGGAATTGATGTTACCATTTCTTAATCTATTCAGTATACTGGCATTAAAAATTAAATTGCTTAGAGGTATGCTGTGTACCTGTTTTAGTATGGCTTTGGGCTTTGGAAGAAAACTTGTAATAGGATTTATAGTAACAACGCCATAAGGGCAAAAATACGTGCCATCTATTGGAATATTTCATATGACTTCTGTTTGTGCCTTCTTTTGGAGCTATTACACTGACTTCAGTACCTTTATTTCAAGGCAAAATTCCCAACATTTATGAGCAGAAAATAGTATGTGGTCTCTAGCATATAAGTATTTGTTGTTGATGATTGAAGTAATTAATAAAAATATATTAATTTTGTTGTTTCCCTCCCCCCCCTTTGCTTTGTTTTGAGAACAGAATAGAGTGCGATCGGTTATCTTTTTTTCTTTTTTGTTTGTGTTTTTTCAGGCTCGGATAGCGTTTTTACAAGGGGAAAGAAAGGGTCAAGAAAATTTGAAGAAAGATTTAGTGAGAAGAATAAAAATGTTAGAATATGCATTAAAACAAGAAAGGTATGTATGCATATTGTTCAGCTTTTATCAGACCTGGAAAACTTTACAGACAAAAAGGAATTCCATTTGTTATGTAAGGTGATTTTCTGTTACTTTGTGTAAGCGGTTTTTATGGTTGGTCATCTTTACACTGCATTTTCTTATGACCTTTAGTGTCTGCTATCATTAAAAGTTGCATAATTTTAAAATTGTTTGGACATGCATCTTAATCACACAAAGTACAAGTTGGACAGTCTCCCTTTTCTGAGTTAGAGTAATGGTGTACTATGTAAGAATAAATGTTCCCAACATTTACATCTTACTACTGTACCTTTGCCTGCTGTTAAGTGATATTAAGCTTGAAAGAATGAAAAATACTCTTCTGTTGATTCTCTACAACTATTGTGTATGTGTTGCATGATGAAAACTGGTTTATGTCAGAATGGAATCCTTCAAAATTTAGCTTTATGTTTTGAAATATTGTGGTTTTTTGTTTTTTTTTTTTTTTTTTTTTGTGTGTGTGTGATAGATGCTAGGATTTTTAGTCTTATTAGTTGTGTTTTCTGTAGCATTAGTGCTTTAAGAATTTAAATTTCACTCAGTCCGTGCAGGCTAATATCCTTAAAACCTACATGCTCTGGTTATTTCATTTGACCGAAATTAGTAGCTAATTCTGAAAAAAACACGAGAATAATCCTGCCACGTGCCTATACCTTCAGTGGAGGATTCAGTTCTTATATTTAATTTTATCATGCTCTTCAAAAGTAGTTGAATTAGGCAACAAAACAAGCAGCCTTTAATTATTAATTTTTTAGTGGAAGGAATGTTCTTGTCAGAGTAAACTTAAAATTTTGTAGCAATTTGTGGTGAGGCTTCACCTAGGCATTTTTAAGTTAGCTACTCTACCTAAATGTATTTTCCATTATGAGTTAAGAGTAAGTGACTAGTACAAAGATAACTTCAATTAGTTGGTTTCATACTAAAAAGTAATGTTTTAGTCATGACTACATACGTCCATGGAGTGTCCAGTATGAAGGTGCTTCTGAAAACAGCCTAAGTTCATAGAGAAAGCCATATGGGTGCATCCTGTGTTTTCTGGTGAAGTAAGAAGAATAAAAGAATCTATTTGTTCTTCCAGCCCTGTACTGGAAAACAAAAGTAATGCAAGGTTTCCAACCCCTGTAAGACTGGAAGTTATGTTGTTACATCATATGGATAATTTGCAGGTCACTCTGGGTTCAAGGCAGATGAAAAGTATGCAAAATGTTGGGGTGTATGTACTCTTCCTTTAAAGATTATTGAACATATCAAAGGAGTAATATGCTGTTACAAGAAACCCAGGTGTCTTGGGTATGAGTAATTTTCTGAAGTAAAAGGAAACGTTTTGGTTATTGTGGCAATAATAAACTGTATTCTGCACATACAGAGATACCATAAGGATACACAGTCGTAAGGCTGTGAGGGTTGCTTACTTACTGAGATACATCAGGGGCAGTTAATTACAGCTGGAGTGTGAAGACATCATTTGCAGAATTTGAAGCTGAATGTCATAGGTGGTAACTCATTTTTACTTGCTTCTGAAATGCAGCTTCCTTTATAGTTAGACCTCCTGTGAAATTCCAGAATTCATCTGGTGGGCAAGAAACTTGTAAACATATGTACAACAGAAGCAGAACAGCAGAAACATGCAGTCTGCTTTAGTTCTTGTGGCTAGTGGGTACAAGCCAACACTGCATACTTAGCAAGAGGAAAATCCTTTCTTAAGTTCCAGCCAGAATTCTCCTGAAGATTGCCGAAAACAGGAACTGAAAGTCTGGGGATGATTGGTGAATGTGTGGGAGGCAACAAGGAAGCTGTCTGTTATTTTTTTCACTACAAATGCACAGTAGTTTGACGGGGTCTAATTGCAAAAGTATGAGGATTGAGCAAGGAAAGCAAACAGGTACTCACTTGACAGCAAACAGTCCAGGAATGACAGTATGGTAATTTCTTGGTTGTTGCACTGAGTGAAAAATTCAGGATAAAAAAGGTTACTTTTTTTGCCATTGTTTCTCTGAGTCAAGAATCATAAGTAATGAAAAGAAATTCTGAGAATTTCAGGTCTGAAAATTGTTGACAGCAAATTTCTGTGTTGTACCTGTTCCTCCTCTGCCCCCTTTCTCTTTTTTTTAACTTCCTGATGCTGTCAAAGAGTCATGCAGTAAAATATCAGATAGTAGGCAGTCAGAAATGAAATCACTCAGACAATGATGACTGATTTCCCCAAAAAAAGGGTATGAAACAGGACATCAGTATGTAAGGTTAAATAAAATGCAGTAGTAGTTCAGAATAGCTTGATATTTCTAGCATTCATCTTTAAGTGTGTATGCATTGTGTGATAATGTTTTGGAGAAGTAAAATGTTACTGTTTTAATGTCCTTAAATGTTTTGATAGTTGTATATCAATTTTTATAATAAAATTAGGCCTAAGTATAGTTTTACGCTTTGGGATTTTTTTTTTTGTCTGTAGCTAATGTATTTTCCTTTATGGTGCTTTGAGACCCAGCCAGACTTCTGTTACGTACTCTGAGCCACTTTACTCCAACATTCATTAGCATGGTGCTTTGCTTAGTAAGACATGCTGAAATCACAAAACTGTAGCTATATTTTGACTTTATGGGGTTTGGACTGGTGCTGGCTTATGTCCTTGCAAATGAGTGATAGGATTCAACAGCTAAATCGCAGGCAATTAAATCGGTGTAGGGCAATACTTCTCCTCCTTTTACTTTTTCACTCATAGAAATCTAGTCTTAGAAGAGTATCAAGTCAGCGCTCAAAGGATTCAAAATATGCCTCTTCTGTAGAGTTCAGTAACTATGTGTTGTGGGGGCATGTCACTGGCTTGTCAACAACTATGTAGCTTGCTAGTAATTTTTAAGATATGTAGTAATTACCCTTGTTTGTGTGACAAGACAGAAAGGGATACATGTGCAAAGATATAGCTTACTGGAATTTAGTAAGATCAGTTTCTTACTGTAAAATAGAAGTTGATGTGAAAGAACTGATCTCATTACGTGCATCAGTTTGGCTTATTTGTAGTGGATAGTCATTGGTATAGTTTTAGTTCAGATATATATCATTATCTTCTCTAATGAACAATTAAAGCAGAACTTTAATTATTGTTTTGAAGTTGTAGCTCTAGAGTAGAACAACTGCTCCTAAATGGTACTTGATACAGCTCAAATTGAACAAATATATGTTGGCTTTTCAATTACAGTGCTTTATTGGCTTCACTTACGAATTAAGCAAACACATTCTGGCAGCTTTATTTAAAGTCAAAATTTCTTAATTGTTTTCTTTTTTCTTGTTTCTTTTTTAATCCAAATGTACAATATGTTATAAATGATAGCATATGCGCTTTATCTGGAGAGCTTGGTGGAACACTGCCCTATTGTAATGTGGAGCAAAGCTTTGTCTCTCAGTTTAAAAAGAACAACTAGGATAGGCAGTCTTGCTAGTGCATGACTGAAACATGAACATATTAACAAATAATTTATTATTGTTTAACTGGCAGTCAGATTCAGGTCACACAAATACCTACTGTTCAGGAGCCTTACAGTTTTTCTGCTATACTGTAATTGCTACAAAATGCAAAATTTTATCTTGCTATAAAGGGTCAATAGTGCCATCTACTGACCGTTTGTTAATGAGACTTTTCTATTTGCAAGTTTAGCAGAAACTTGGAATCATAAAATCATAGAACAGTTAGGGTTGGAAAGGACCTTAAGAACATCTAGTTCCAACCCCCCTGCCATGGGCAGGGACACCTCCCACTAAACCTGTAATTTAGAAGTAAATCTTCTGTACCATCAAGTACGTCAGGCAGCATTTGAGATGAACTTTTTCATTCCATTTGGAAAAAACTTGCAGCACTGGCTCAGCTGTTTGAGAAGATCTGTTGTAAATCCTTCATTTTGTCCACCCAACATATGCTCCATTATGTATCTTCTCAGAAAGTTTCATATTCAAGAATCGTCTCTAAGATTGGTGGAAGTGAGATTTAGTTATTCTTAAAGCTTTGGTCGAATATTAGTGCAGAATTATGAAGACATTCCTATTTTATAGAGAATTTCTTAAAATGTGGCTGTGTTGTGGTTTAAGCTCAGCTGGCAACCCAGAACCACACAGCTGCTTGATTGCTTCCTCACCTTCCTCCTCCTGCTCCCAGAGGGATGGGGAAGAGAACTGAAAGAATGTAACTCTCACTGGTTCACATAGAGTCATAGAGTAGTTAATATTGGGAAGGACCTCAAGGTCAAGTTCCAACCCCCCTGCATGGGGCAGGGACACCTCCCACTAAACCATGCCACCCAAGGCTATGTCCAACCCAGCCTTGAACACCACCTGCGATGGAGCATTCACAACTTCCCTGGGCAACCCATTCCAGTGTCTCACCACCCTTACAGTAAAGAATTTCTTCCTC
>JASSUY010024459.1:0-21878 GCA_032466535.1 Forpus xanthops
TGAGGACACCAGAACTGCACACAATATTCCAAGTGAGGTCTCACGAGAGCAGAGTAGAGGGGCAGGATCACATCCCTCGATCTGCTTGTCACACTCCTTTTGATGCAGCCCAGGATACGGTTGGCTTTCTGGGCAGCAAATAGGTTTGTCTCAATGAGGAAAGGAAAAGCCATTTCTTTCCACATCATCATAAATCATTGTTTTTAAGAGTATTTAGGAAACTACACTAGTCTTTCATAGTTGCCACAAGTATTTTCTTAAGAAAATACATAGGTAGTGAATGCTTGTTAACTTTTAAGCCCACAGTGACTGGTGACATAATATAGTAGTGGTGTTTCACATCAAGATGACAGAAGTGCATCCCAGCTGGCCCAGTGTGTGTGTGTTTGTATGGAGGCAGCACCATGCTTTCAGGTACTTTAGTCTACTGCCTGGGAGTAGCTTGCTTGTCTCATGGGTAGCTGTAGGAGGTGGCAGCTTAATCCCATCGACTTTCTTTCCAATACACATTGCACATGCAGTGAGGGAGCATATTCATACATATTCTGACTGCAGCTGCTGGCAAGCAGTTTGCTCTAAGGCACACTGAAATCAACAGAGCTACGCCTTAGGAGTAAAGAAAAAGATGAGTATGGTCAGAGTGAGTGACAGAAGCAGAGGTTCTCTTTTACAGGTCTGAAATACACAATCATAGATTCTGAAGCAGAATTCACCTCCATTTAAACATGCAACCACCCTCCCCCCACAACCCTTTCTGCTGCTCCAGTGCTGCCTATGCATTTCTGACTGCCATCAGGATTCCACTTACTTCCACTGATAGCATCACCTTTGCAACTCATGCAAAATATGCTTGGTGAAAAAAATGCACCAGTAAGTCAGCAGCTGTCATAAACCATGACTTATAGCATTAAATAGCATCAGTTTGGTTTGGCTGGCACTCTGCGATATCTACGTAGCACAGCATCACTTGATACTAAGAATAAGCTGGCCTCAGCTCCTGTTCCAGTAAACCTTTACAGGAAAGTAGAAATCCTCGCCAACCAACTTGTGCAAAGAAGTGATAAGGCAAAATACCGCGGGTATGGGGAGGAGGGCTGGCAGCAGGTACATCTATGTGTTTAGGCACACAAGCCTACAGACCAGTGCCCTTCTGAGACTTATTTCATTCAAAGAGCTAGGCAAAACACAGTGTGAAGGAGCAAACAGCAGCTCTTCTGGGAAAACAACAAAAGAAACAACAATGAATATCTCACAACAACAAAGTATGCCGGATTTGCCTCACTTTTAGCAGCTTGTATCACTGTACTAAAAGTGAGTTCCAGAAGTTGTAAGCAAGAGCTTGGGTTGGTATCTTAATTCTCCCTTCCTTATCACATTCAGTTTAAGAACAAGCATCGTATCACCTGCTTGTGCAATCTCTTAAGTGTCTTCCACAGCAAACTAGCGGAAGAGGGTAGAAGGCGGTAAGTGCATTACTAAACTAAAAGCAATGAACAGTAGAAGTTATTCAGACAAAATTATGATAAAATCCATCATCTATTCAAACTATTGCTCCCAAAAAGATGATGGAGAAACCTTTTAACTTTTTCTAAATATCTGATTATTATAAATGCAGTCACATACGCTAGTTAGGAGAAAGAAAATAAATATCCCGTCTTTCTATGCTCTCTTTCAATGCTAATTTATCTTCCAGCACCTGACCACACACCTGCTCAAATGCTTTGTAGAAGAGGAATAAATTGCTGCCTTTGGATCCATTGGCACAAGTGAAAAAGTCTGTAGCTCAACAATCCTCCAGCATCATTGGAAAGGGTCATCCCTGCAGCCACCAGAAATGCAAGTTCCATGGTTCCCTGGTAGCCAAGCTAAGTGTGGTTCAAAATGCGTCATGGTGGAGAGAAACATCAGGGATGACACCTCTGCTCCCCTTCCATGTCAGAACAGAATCAGATGGGCTTGGAAATGTGTTGTCCTGCACACAGGCATTTGGCATTTTCAGATGATTTGAGCTGGCTTTATTGGCATCTCCAGAGGTCCTTCCTGTAAGGGTTTCCTCTGTATGTGAATTTCTCTGGCAAAAATTTTTGCCCATGCTGAAGATTGAAGTGAAATTGGAAAATGTTCATGGAAAGTGTTTTTGGAATCTCTGTAGGTGAACAGCCACCCTGAAAATCTTGTTCCTCAAACCAGAAAAGGAAAATGGCCCTCATGAGAGTGTGAAATCAAAGCAGTTTGAGCTGCAGTAGCAAATGCTGACAACAAACTGCTCTCAACCAAACTCCAGGCTGAATATTACAAGCAGAAATTAGGCAGCTAACACATTGGTATGACCAATCAATTTAAGAAAATCAACACTCTGCTGACATGTAAGTCATGAAACAGAAGCAAAATTAATCAAATCAATGACTTCTTTTACTGTATGATATTCAGCACAGCTAAATCCCACCCATCGTTTGCTCAGGCCACCAATTCTGTAAAATCATCATGTTCTGTCACTTGCCTGCCTATGGAAGCAAGCTCCTAATTTAATTATTGCATACCCTCTGCTCTTACTGCAGAGCTCTTTCCTTTTACATTTCTCTGATCTCAGACACACCATTTCCTGGACTGAGGATAAAAGAGCAAGCATTGGAATACTTCAACAGTAACCCTCCTAAAATAAAAGTCTGGGAGTTAACAGTAGCCGCATAGGTATCTTTGGAGATCTGAATTTCCCAGCATACAATTGTATGAATATTTGCCTTTTTGTATCTTTCCAGTTGAGAATGAGGCAGCCAAGTAACACGATTTGGATGCATATTGGCTTGCTGCCTCTGCTGTTTTGATTTGCAGACTGGCCAAGCAGAACACAATTAGTGGTTATTGACACCTTTACAGGAAGCACTCATAAGGGAAATGGGAAATTGAAAATGTCCTTTAAAAGATGGAAGCAAAATACTGTATCAAAGCTTGCTGGTAAATAAGACGAGCCCAGAAAAGTGCTCAGTCAGAATATTTGTATTTCTGTATCATTTAGGAAAATCCTATTATGGCTTTAGCCACAGAGACATCCCTGGTGTGCAAGATAGAGGCAGTTCATAAAATACATAGCATTTTCAGCTTGAAAATAGGGCAACCTATTGCTTTCTGTAGATGGCTATGTTACACCCCAGTTCCCATCAATAGAACATAATCTCATTGCAGCAGGCAATACTCAATATCAATGAAACACTGGTATTGTAGGTATTTGCAGACTGCCAGTACCTAAAGGACAGAAAGACTTTGTGTTTTTACAAGGGCCAATATCTCTGGAACACATTTATGAAACAAGGCAGCACACCAAGGAGGTAAAAGAGTTATATGCGTGTGTCCACAGAGCTGTCTGCAGGCGTTTGTTTGCTTTTTCTCTGCTCCCTCTCTTTTTCGATACTTTGTACTGCCCCTACCTTACACTCTTTAAGTTTTACTAACAGTGTCATTTATGCAATTAGTCCCCTGCCAATTAATGCCAAATTGGATGCCTGCTGTCAACGTTCCCCAGCACTGATGGACTGAGGGGTAATAATGTGCAACCAGAATAATGCTCCAAGGAGTCTGCATTGTTCGCTGTAAAGAAAAAAAAATGAAAGGAAAGGAAAGAAAAAGAAAAAGTATGTTGTATGTTTACTTATGCCATCAACAGTCAGTGCAAAAATAAAATAAGTTTTGTTGTGTAGTTATCCCAATGATTAAAATATAATAGGCTAATGAGATTACAAAGCTGATTGTGAAGAAGACCAATTGTGTTAATTGGAGACTCCTGAATGGCAATTTGAGCTGCTGCCGCTGCTGAGTTTTGAAATATAATCAGTTTTACTAATTTTATCTGATTTCTTAATGAAGCTTGCCTTGAGCAATTGTTCTATGTGTTCTTTAGCAAACAGCGTGTGTCATAACTGCTGACATTAATCTTGATTACTTTAGTTAAAATAAATAGTTATACTTGGGCGGCTTTCAGAAAATACATCAGAGCAAATGTAATGTTAGGAAGAGATGGGGTTTTACTTCTATTTGTTGTTTTTTCTATATTATATTTGCAAAGTTCCAACTGTGAAACATCTTTTGTGCGTGATCTGATCTCTTTCAGACTCCCCTATCTGTTGCCCACCATTCAGAAGGCATTTTTTACTTTCACGGTGTGTTTATTACAAAAAAATCTTTATTAAGAAGGGAAAAAAATCCACCAACAAAAGCCATCTCACAAAAAAAT
Organism: Forpus xanthops; assembly: GCA_032466535.1. Taxonomy (NCBI): domain Eukaryota; kingdom Metazoa; phylum Chordata; class Aves; order Psittaciformes; family Psittacidae; genus Forpus; species Forpus xanthops. The sequence continues at coordinate 4,229 of JASSUY010024459.1, forward strand.
TACTACAAAGAGCTTTTTCATGCATGAATCTCAAAGTTGGCGCACACATTGTCACCACATCATGCTCCAGCTGCCAGTACTAACACTCAAGCCTTATAGAAATGCTCTCTCTCATATAGCTTATTTATTTTTATGGAGGATTAATATACTTAGGATGGCTCTTTGGAGCTTTCATAGTGCATTTGATGGGATGCTATACCATATTGCTGCTTACAAAGGAACACATAAACATTAACAAAAATAAACAGTAGAAAAGGGGAAATGGGAATATAAGTGCAGTCTGAATTAATGATAAACATAGCTAGAGATTGTTCATATTTCAGAACTCCTATCATATTATGACCTTGCATTTACAGGGATAATCCTTTCATAATTAACGGCTAACTAGTCTGATAGGTATTATACATCTTTTTGAGCCACTATGCTTATATGACAACATAATTTGCATGTACTTATTACTAGAGTATAAAATCTGTGGATTTTATGTGTAGTTGCATTGATTAGTTACTCGGATGATAAATAGAAACCATTTTGGGAAAGATGATATAGGATATATTAAACATTTATTTCACCATCTCTTTATAGCCAGCACTGGTTTGGTAAATTATAAGTGTTTAGTCTGGCCTGGATAGTAATCTATGTCCAATAAGGATCTGAATATGTATAATAAACAGTCTAGCTTTTAATCCATATGCTTGCAGCAATTTCTTTAGTCATGGGGTTTTAGAAATAATTATGAAGGGTTTTTTTTCTAAGACACAGTATTCTGGAACAGGGAAGGTCACGGCAGCAGTGCAAGCATGGAGAGCAACTTCAGCACAGCATGCCAAGGACTACACAGAGTACCAAATAGCATTTTCCATTCACAGATACAATGGGTGAAAGTCTGGGTTTCCTACCCAAACTCTGCTTTCTCAGTGCTTAAATGCACTGCTGCTTGAAACACTGCAGTTGAGAGAGATGTCAGCTTTTAATGTGCAACTCTGACTTTTATGGAGAAGCTGACATCAGATTTAAGGTATTTTCACTCCTTGCTCCTCAAAGTGTTGCCTTTTATTTTAAATTTCTTCCTGTCCTGCTTAAAAATCGAACTTAGAAATTTTGGGGAAGAAAAGAAAAAACAAAACAAAACCCCAACAAACATAAGATGTTTCCATAATGGCCTTTCCTTGAAATCATCATAATTTGTAACAGTGATTCATAACCATAATTCAGACCCTCACCTAGAATGGCAGTGTCCTAATCAGCATGGGACCCTCAAACGCCAACCTTTTTCAGACAGGTTTAAGTCTCCAGTGAGTAGGCTCATGGCTTCTTTAGTGGCCTGCTTCACTCAGTGAGTAAAAAATACACGTGAAATTGAGTTTGCACATTCTCACCTCTGCTTAATAAATATGAAAATTTATACTTAATGAGAATCTACTTTTATCCCTCTCTGCTTTCCTTAAAGAGAGCTAATTGAATAGAACAATCTTCATCTGGCAGGACACATCAAGAGGGCTTGTCTATACTTAGAAATTTACTGAGATAACTAATCTAAAATGGTTGAGAAATATCCCTACAGCTTTCTACCCAAGTAGCTGTTCCAGAGCAATTATTTTCAAAGGAGCTATTTTTGTAAATTTTCAAGTGTATACAAGTCTCAAATCTAATATCTATCTGGCATTACACCCTCAACTACTTTTTATGGATCAACCTATTTGATCTGGTGAGCAAGTCACACTGTAGCAACAAAAGAATATACTAACTTTGGCTCTGGTTTGCCTTTATGCTAATGCACAACACCAAAAAAAAAGGCATTATTGCCATAGATAATTTGTCTATACATGACCTGGATATCAGTTCCACAGTACAAGTTTCCAGTTCTTACCCCCAGATACTTTTAAAGGCACCATAGAGGCTATTTTGTCATAAATTCTTTCACCTTTTCACTTCCCATTAAGACTGAATAATTTATTTCTCAAGTGCTTTCTCTGCAATTCACAGGCAGCTAGGCTGCTGTAGCTTTCAAAGGTACATTAGTGTGTGATAAGCCTTATTTCTGATCCCTGCTCTGCTCAGTGCAAGACTGGCTACCAAGTTTCAAAGCTCGGAAATATTTCTTTAGGGTCTGGCAGTACACCAAAACAGCAGCCTCTGTTAAAACAGCTTGGATTCAGCAGACATGGATTGATCCTTTCTTATAATGTGTGAGAACCATTTCCCTCAGCATGACCACTGCTTTAATCTTGTATTTTAAACATAAACAGAATGGCAGATTTTACAGTATAATCTGTTAGGCAAAGCAGCTTCTTAGAAGAATGAATCATTAACCTAGAAGCTATGTTTAAGTAAAAAGAACAGACAACACGAAAGGGGGAGGGAGGGAAAAGGAGAGAGATTGCTTCTGTTCATGATTTAGCACACAACTGTGATCCACCCACCTCTAAAATGCATTGCTGGAGCAGAAATAACCTCACTATAAGCAGGGCAGGAAAAAGTGGTAATACAAAAGAACTTGAGGAGCATGGGAAGAGAAGGAAAGGAAAAATGAATGTTAAAATATTCTCTCTTGCTGCATTCTTGGAATGTAACACATACTTTTATGGTAGCAATATTCTTGTTGCTGCGCTGGTGTAAAGAGACAGGAGAGAAGGAAGGCATGTGGATAAAGGCAGTGCCTTTCATTAGACCAACTGATATTAAGTGCAAAAAACAGAGAAAAGAAACTATAGATGTACTGTTTTTTCTTGTATTTAAGCCAAGCAGTTGGAAACAAGCATCCATTCTATCGCAACATTAGTTTTTTTTTTTTAGAGGATAACTAGATTGCAGCTAATATTAATATATTAATCAATTTGCAGAGGGAGAGCTTCTGGGACATCTTTTAGTTTTTAGTATTTTCCCTTCTGTATCAGGCTGGCCAGATTACATGTAATTTACACAACTGTTTATTTTCCATTCCTATGTTATTAGTGTAAATAAGAATTAGACCCTCTGCTCGTAAACTACTCCCAAAGGTGGCTTAAATAATTGAGGACTGAATGTGAAACTAATACTACTGATTTGTTGTCTCCTTTTTCTTAATAGAATAAATTTTGTTCCCATTACTGTGAGTATAAATGTGTGTGTAAGTGTACTGACATTACAAGTGCATAGGTGGAGCAGGAGAATCTGTGTTAGCATTACTATAATTACAGTATTTATGTTTGTTCACCATGTGTACACATGTACATTTCCTTCTTGATTACAACAAGAAGGATGTTAGATTGACTCATTATTATCTTTAATGTTTTGTTTATGGGTTGCAGTTTCAAACTTGAACCCTTAAGAAGACAACATGGAAAAAAAATATGTCTTTAAACTTGTGGTTAGGGTTGGAATGATCTTAGGAAATATATTTTCTGATATATGACTTAAAACCTTTGTGTAACTTGAACTTGTGCTGCCCAGTTGTTCACTGCAGTTGATATTCCCAAACGTGTATGCAACCCATGTGATCAGCAGTTTTTTTCTGCCATTTCTTGGGAATTCTTTTATACACCTGAGTCACCAGAAATGATTGAACTAAATCAAAGTAGGGCAAGAGTGAGGTCATCCAGTTGGGTAGCTGTTGTCACGTGCCTTAATATAATTTGGAGATGCAGTGACAGATCATGTTACTGTGACAAGATACATCAAAACAAATTGAGGTTATGTTTGAAGGGAGTTCATGTCATCAGAAAAACTTAGCAATGTCTGAGTGCATGCACATACCTGGAGCTATCTGAGGAGACATCCATGGCCAGCTGTAAGTGACATGCTGCTGTCCTGCCTATGATGAAGAACTATCATCAGCTGGGTTTTCCATTTGCTTGAGGGAATGAGCAATAACTCTTTTTTCTACTCTTCATTCAAACTGAGGCATTTGTAAACAAGAAGCAAAATCATACCAGATGGGATATTACTTTTCATAATGCAAAGACAAAATTGTCATTTAATCCTTTCAAATTGACTTACTATGTAAGGCATCTCTTCTGTTGCTAATGGTAGGAACTCGAGAATTCTGGGGGTTCTCCCTCTTCATCCCAGAATACAGAGTAACTTATCTCGCAGTTGTTATGACTGCTCTCACAAAGACAGAACCCACAAAGCTGAAGCCAGAGATGAATCAATCAAATCACAGGTATTAGAAACCTTTCACAGAAGTCATGTGTGCCTTTACCTTCCTTTCCTTCTTCAAGCCACCTCTAAGAAAAAAGGTGACAGTATGAACTCTTCCTTTAATTTTTCAGTGTTTTCTTTTTTTAATGCTGTCACACCTGCTCTTCTGATATGCTTTGCTAGCCTTTTTACCCTTATTTCCTCAAATGGATCTACTGAAAAAAGACAGTTGTTATTTTTCCAGGCAGTATTACTTAAATCACATCATGAAGTCTGCATTCAGATTTCACTTTCAGAAGAAAACATTGCCTCTAAGTGTATGTACGTGCAGGTAAGGCAATTTTGCTATATTTCAATTGATTTATTTTTTTTTATTATAGCTAGGATTTACATCTTTCCATATTGTTTTTATACTGCTGTTTCTTTTTACTAGGATTTTTTAACATTTATCATGCATGGTCATGGCTTCCTCTGTAAGCCTTTAATATATAAGTCAAGCTTTTTATACAACAAATAAGAATAATCTAATTTTACAAAATAAAATGAAAAAAAACCCTAAATATTAAAGTAGAGTTAAAGACTAAAATTTGGTTATAAATGCAGTCTGGCACTTAAACAGACATGCAGTTTTAACTATATGAATGTTCCCTCTGAAATCTAGGACAGGGAACTGTATTTAGAACAGTTTTTAAACACTCTTCTGACCAACTGGGGTTGTAACAAGTTTTGCATTCAAGCATAACATGATTAACCACCATGAGAAGAGAAAAAAAAAAAAAAAAAAGGCTGAAGAGTTATTCTGGGTTGTCTGTAGGGTGAATTTATTTCTGATGACTTCCCTCAGTTGGACAAACCATAGCCAAAGCATGCTAATGCAGCAAAACTTGCCAAGCACCCATTCCTGAGTGATAGTGCAAAGTCTCATCTGCCTTAGCTTCCTGTGTGGAGAAGACCTGAAGTGCTAGAAAAGAGAGGGAGAGATTAGACCTTGGTTCTTTAGGTTTGCAAGACAGTGCAGCCCACCTCAGCCAGTCTGCTTTCTTACCTTCTTTTTCCTCCAGAACTAAATCAAAACTTACAAAGTAAGGAAAAGATTAACACATTTGGAGTTTGGGAGCAGAAAGACTGACTCATTCTTGTTTATAATACTTGCCTGGTTTGTGATTTGGAACAAAAGAGAAGCATCCAGGCTAGATTTTTCAAGTACATGCAGAACATGAAGGGCTGCCAGGCTTCAGCCTTCCTTGTGACATCATCTGAAAGGCTGTGTAATTCCCTGCAGAAAAATATCCACAGAGGTCATGGCAGCTTGCTTCAGCAGCTGAAATCTGTTTGTGGTTCTCTACACACTTGTGTTTGAGGAGGGTTTATGATAATTATCTCATTTGTGGTATGGAAAATTTCATAAGCTGTTCATAAGTAAACAGAGAGGACAGCTGAGGAGAGAGATTAAAACAAAGTGTAATCTACTGTCAAAATGGAAAGCATGAGTTTTCTCTAGATTGTAAACCCCAAAGTTGTCTCCTTTATCTTTCTTCCAGAGCAACTTGTGATCTCATGTATAACTAACAAATAATAAGATTTCTTTCCTTCTCTCAATGTCCTGTAGTCATAAGTCATCTGACAAAAAAGGCATCTTACTGCTGCACAGATCTATTTGATCCCTGTGTGTTAAACAATATTTATTTATTTCACCAGTACTTACCTAGTTCAGTTAGCAGAGCTATTTTGATTATTTTCACCTTGGGGAACTAAAGAATTGCTAATTCCAATTCAAACATGACATAATGCTGATGCACATACCTGGAAGAACATCTTTTAGCTTTCAGATTTCAAATATCATAATTGGTATGTTTTCCTAAGAGGGAAAAGTAAAATCCATGTTTTTCCTATCATATTCATTCCCTGTCATTTCTTTTGATTTAAAGAAAAACTGCAATAACAGGAACTAATGCTAATTCTCTTGTCTTTTGGTATATACAGTAATCCCTATTTTCAGGCTATAACTTTCAGATCTGCAGATCGCAAGTTCTATAAAGAAACTTATGCCTTGTCTTTTCTCTATCGTTTTAGCATTGCAATGACACACTGGTTTAAGCAGTGCTAGTGTCACTCTGAGGTTTGAAGAACAAGTGAAACACAGATCTTGTGGAAGTTAGTACTGAAATATAAAGTCGGCATTTCTATTTCAGTTCGGCATTTTTGACTGCAGAATTTTTATTTTCAAAAATTTAAATTTTTTTTTTTCTTCATTTAAAAGTGCTCAGTTAGTTCTTATCAATCGACATTAGAAACCAATTTGAAGTTTAAAAAAAAACCAATAAAACATTGGTTTTGGTTTTCAATTATTATGCATATGGTAGATATAGCAGGTTAAGCTCTACCATTTTGAACACCTTGATGGACATTATGAAAAGAAACCCTTGGTTCAACTATGCAATTTTACTATTTCTTTTATTTAACATATTTAGTATAAATGAGAAAAATGTTTAAGTAAATATATTTTTCCCTTCTGCACAACCATCAAGTTTGATAGCTTTGTTTACTTACTGAGAACTATTTTAAAGTGTTTTTTCCTGCAGTTGTAAAGATGTTGTGAGTTCTATATAAGTAGTTTTTAATGCAAATACCAATAAAAAAGTAGTTTTCACCCAATGAAAAGAAGGTACAGCATTTAACATATTCTAACATTATGTAAAGAATTAAAAAGTTTTATTATATGAAACTAAAAAGCTGGCTTACTCAATGGGCAAAGATTTAAAGTACCCTTCTGATCAGTGACAAATACATGAAATGGGCAGCTTACTTTGTAAGATCTATTTACCCACGTATATTACAGCTCACCAGATGAATGAAAAAGGGAAATATTTCCAAAGGGTAAAAAACCCCACCAAAACAAAACAAAAAAAGGACAAATGCAAGCAACAGTAACAGATAACTTTAACCAAGTAAACCTCCTTAATGATTTAAATCACAATTAAAGCAAACAGTTTACATCCTTTAGAGTTAAATCAAATCAATGAAAGCTTTGGGTTTGTACATACTTCTTGCAGGTATTGAAGTGAGGCCCTGGCACACACCTGCAACACTAGTAGCAGTTAAACATGCCTTATCTTGCCCCTATCAACTGTGTCATTTAGCTCTGGGACCAGCTGGATTTTATCCATAATGTTTAAGGAATTTTAAAGAATCCCAGAGGTTTACAAACTGTGACATACAAAAATGGTAACCAAATTACTACACAAGTCTGAGAGCAGCACCCCTACCATGGCGGCTGGTACCGAGAGAGACACTTGCCTTGCTCACCCTGTGATCACTATCAGGTAAGCGACCAGCCTTCTCCTTCAGAGCAGAGCAAGGTAGCAAAATAATTTTATCCCAGGGTCTATAGTGACCAGTCTTACGAAGAAGACCATGAACTTCAGGTTCAGAGCTGTCAGATGGATCTCTCACATTCCTTGCAATGAGGAGATCCCTACCCATGATCTCCTTATAACTGGGTGGCACTTAAGTATCATCGAAAACAACCAGTAGGCTTTTGGTTTGACAATAACTCTCACCAGTACTTACCCTTTCTCAAATATTTATTTCTCACAGTGAGCTGTCTGCAATGGATGCATTGAAGGAAGTTTGGAGATAAAAGAATCCCAGGATTTCCCACCCTTCTTTTTCTTCTGTTTAAGCCATCCACTGTGCTGCAGGTTGAATTTCTGTAGCAAATAGTGCAACCTACCAGTAATAAAGTTTACTGTGGTAGCTCTGGGGAAATAAAGAGGTAATTTCTGTGATGCTCTACATGCATAACCTGCAATGTGGTGATGACAAGCCATTTGGCATTTACTTTTCACTAAAAACCCACCAGTTCAACTTTTAACTCATCGACTGAATTGCTGAGATTGAAACCTGAGCGAGTGAAGCACAGATAAGATCTCACAAAAGCCTACAGTCAAGGGGCAGGCTTGATAGCTGCTTGCACAAGAGAAGAAATCTGTCTGGTTTTGTATCTGGTAAGAGAAGTCACTTCTTGAAAAATTGGATCTATAAAACTACAAGGCATGATACAACTTTAATAAATGCAACAAAGCTTTCATATTTATTAATTGTACATATTATAAGATAGAAACCCATCAGAGTAGTTTTCTAAATTGAGATCAAGATTTTTTAGAGCAGCAGCAATTTTAGCTGCAGATTCTCATACAAAACTCACCAGTGAGGTTTCTGAGTATCAGGAGACTGCAAACTGAATTAATATTTGAGATAAGGCAAACAAGACCATCATGTGAAGTGCATAGCTCCTTAAAATTACCTTGTTTATATGTCCCAAGACGGATATTAAAAACCAAACCGAAGCAAGAACTAATGCTTTCTAAAGTCATCCCAAACCAGTCAATAAAAAGTGACTTCTAATAATAATTTTCTCAGAAATTACTTGCAAGCTTCCATTTAATGTTCTGAAACATGAATTAGAAGTGTCAAGAAACGGCTGCTATTCCTAGCTTAGAAAGCAGAAATTCGGGCACTGAAAGTTTATGTAATTTCTTCAGAACTCACAAAGGACTTGGGAATACAGCTCCTGTCCTTAGGCTCAAGATCCTCCATCCGTATTCCAGAAATAGGAAATGTTACAGTATTGACTGTATTGTTTTCCTTAGAGTGAGGATGAGTCTCTTCCCACTCTACTTTCTCAATATCACATCTTTGATCTTTCTTATCAATTGCTTCTTGTGGCTGTCAACAGGACATTTAAAAACCAAAATGCATAAATAAAAAGCTATGCCACAAGGCAGGTACAGGAAGCAATAGTTTCAAGGGTTTGTGCAAATACTAAAACATGCCCTCTTTTAACCTAGTGTTACTGTTTTTTTTCTGTTACACTGCCCAGTAGTTATTTCCTTCTTTCCTACAAAACTACAAAGGAATACTTAATTTTTTCCTTCTGCTTTTATCCCAATAATTAGTCATTTAAATGATGATTGACATTTGAAGACATGCAGAGTGAGACACCCTGTATTTTCTTCTCATGCTTCTCAAATTAGGCTCAGTGCTAAAAGAAAAAGGTTTCCTGCACTACTCCTCTGTATTTTTAAATGAATGCCATCCAAGTGGCATTGCAATTCAAACATTTCAGTGAAATTCCTCACATGCTGATAGCGGAGTGTGGGAAGTTCTAAAATTGTCCCTTGTAGGTTCAAATTCAGCCCCTGAAGGTTCACTTGAGTTTAATATCACTAATCACACGGGGACAGCTATTTTTTGCTCTCGTTTAGCTTCTCTTCCACATGCGGGCACACACACCACGCACACACACTCATGCTGCATCCCTCCCGTTCTTTTGCACTTAAATCCAGATTAGCTCTGACCATTCCCACATGCAAGCAGAGAGCAACAGCACCATGGTGCCTAAGACCATGGGTGGGTCATTTGCTTCAAGCCAATTTATTCACATTTGTGATGGTAAGATTGATTTTTATCCTGCATTTCTGAGTTTATTTAACTGATTTCAGAAACTGCCACAGAGGTGGGGGCAGAGATCGTCTTCAAGGTTGCTGTCATCTGGAATTTTATGTCCTTCATTTTCTTTCACTCTGTATGCCTGTCACATCGGCTTAACTGTGAGTAGCGTACTAGCCAGTACCTCTGGCATACTGTATATTAATAGAATATTGATATAGCCCAAATACTGTTGTGGGATTCATCATTTAGTAAATCCTCTGCCGTCTGCAGTTTTACAGAGCCGTTTAATTAGCAATTTTACAACCTCCTATTCTCTCATTAAATTAATTAATAATTAAGTTCAAATATAGGCATCTTTAATGTCATAATTATATTTCAGTTTTATGGTCACCAGAGTTTAGCTCATTAGGCAGGGTAGTCATAAACCATAGCTCTATTTAGGGGCTGAGGCACTGATGCACAGATAGTCTGCTTCTGCTTGATATTTTTATCTTTCTCACTTTCTCCTGTCCCTCCTCCCCCCCCAGCTCCCCTCCAGCTCCCCTCCCTCTCACTGCTCTCTGCTAGCACTGGTGTTTTCTTCCCGTGGCAGCTCTTTCTCATTCACATGTGAGGTTTAAAAAACCTTACACACCCCGTTATAGCCTTCCAAACTCCCCACTCCTACTCTCTCTGGACTGCCACAGTGACGCTGGCCTGTTATGGGTCCTCCTTCTTTGCCAGCCCCAGAGACTACCACCCTCCACACTGGAAACCTAGAAGTGGCAAATTTTCTATAGCATCGCATCAGTGACGTTGTACTCCTGTTAGACTGTGTGATTTACCAAGGCTTGGAACTTAGTAATAGCATTTCATACAGTATGATATGGTGTGTTATTTTATATGTAGTAGATTTATTTCAGTCATTATCACTGATTAAACCAGCTTAGTTGAAAAGGCAAAGCAAAACTTGGCTTTGAAATTGTTCTTATTTAATTTTGTTTGTGCTCACATAACCCAGGACAGCACTAATTATCTCTTTAGTGTAGCTCATATTTCTAATGTAATTCATATGTAAATTGTAATTTAATTCATATGGGAATGTTTGTGCTTCTTGCATATTCTCAGTAAAGAGCACAAACAGTGAATTAAAACTGTTTGGAAATGAAAACTTTATGTTGCCTTTTTTTTAACTGCCTTTGATTCGTTTTGGCTTGTTGTTTCTCTAATGAATCGCAACTCAATTGGATGGCTAAGGCCAACATATTCAGGCTCCTCTCTCCAGATTTAGGCAGCTTGCTAACTAGCCTGCTTTTCCTTCTGAACTTAGAAGGGGGGAAAGCTTTCTCCATGCTTCCTATCTTTGGAAAAAAATCATCATCTGATGACTATTATTAATAAACAATTATGGGGCAAATTTGCATGACTACAGAGCCTACTAGCACAGTATGACACTATTTATGCCACTTTGTGGCCCAAACAGTACTGCATGAGAGCACAGCAAGCCTCTCTGAGTGTTATTTCTGGTTCACCGTATGTGATAATGCCATGCTAAAATTTTAAGCCCAGCCCAAATTTTGTATCTAATAACCTTTACTTTTTTATTGCTTCAGGCAATATCATTGTCATCTCTAAGAACTGCTGCTGCCCACAGCAAAGCTGTCTTTTGACAGCTCAAGTCAAAACTTCTTATTTATATGAGTAAAGTGTAAGACTGTAAATGTTGTTCCTAGACTGCTGAATTTTCAGGACAGGTTTGCTTGCTGTATGTAGGAGTAATGCCATGGTACACTTTAATGCCAAAAGAAGAACTGAAAGTAACCGCAGATGGAACAAGCTGTTGCTGTTATGGAGGACAAGCTCAAAAGCATGCACAGTTATGGGCAGCAGGCATAGAAGAGCTAGTGCAGCAGAGAAGATAAAGTGAAAGACCTGAAGGAAACAGGAAAGATAAAAGGTTCAAATAGTTAAACCTGAAGAACTAGGAAGTTACTGAATTATGTCACCTACAGCTTTCTTTGCTGGAACTGCCCTTTACACTTCCTAGGCAAAATTGGAGATAATGAATGTTTATTTTCCATCCTGACAAAAAAGACCTCCAAAAAAGGAGGCCAGATCCAGAGTCACTGCTTTGCCCTGGAGAACTGTGACCTGACCTGTACGGTCCGGAAACCCTTTTCCCAAGGACAACTGTTGTTCAAGCTGATGCGCAGAGCCCTGAGGGGAAAAGTCCTTAACTCCCTGCCATCCTCTCCCATTGCACCTGGGTATTGCTGCAGTAATAAGAAGCACAGGGCTAGGACTAATATTTGTATATTAGCCCCTGCTGCTGAAATGCCAGGCTCCTGGATAGGTGGGAAAGGTTGCATGAGCCAAGAAAGGAGGCAGGGGGGTCACAGCAATGAATGGGCATTCCTGCTTCCTAACTTCCTTCTGAGAACCTCCCCATGAAAAGCACTCTGTTTTACAGCAGTCTTGTCTTTCTCAGGCTTTGGGGACTCACTGCAAATAAGCTCCGCTCAGTAAGATGCAGCACCAGGGCACTACTTAGCAAAGAGACAAAGGTGGACAACATGGGCAAGAGGGACCAGTGTTTGGGTTTGGCTGTGATCACACAGCTCCCCCTCTGCCAAGTGCCCTCTGGGGAGGAATGCCGCTGTATCTAGGGCACACATTTGAAACACACACACTCACATACAATCCCTGTGACGACACAAGAGCTGTCCGAAACTATTTTCAATAATTGATTTGCTGTTTAATTGAACATCATGACTGACTAACATAGCTCATTACTTTACTCATTAGTTAATTATCGAAGAAAGTAGGACAAGTCAATAAAATGGAAGGCTGTAAATTCCAATACTAATTAGCACCATTTCCTCAGAGACATATTTAAGGGCAGATTGGCTACCCAAATGTCCCTGGACCTTGTAGATGAAGGGAAAGGGTAGACTTACCATAAATCTAGATTACCGGCAAGCAAGGCTCATCAGCAGCAAGTAGTCAAGTACACAGGTGCTGAACTACCACCAGATGCCCTGTTTGAACTGGAACATTGGAACGCAAGCAGCACAGAAATTCCTATTTTTAAAAGAAAAGGGGGGGGGGGGGAGAGGCTGAGGGAAAGAATACTCACACACCAGAGAGGATCCGTATTTAAAATAAATTATGCAAACTGAACTACTTCTGTAGAGCACATTTGCTTTCCTAAGCTCTCTCTTTTCCAGTTTCTCTCGCACTCACTTCATCCTTTCTTATTTTGGCAGTCCTTATCCTAGTCAAAACATCACAGTGTTCCTTCTGGAGCAGGCCCATTTTTAATGTGCAGATTCTAATTTATAGCTCTTATTTTGTGTTTCTAAAAATTATAAACTATTCTGGTAGTGGAGATTCTATTCTCCTGTCATTGCTAGATTTTTTTTTTTTGTATTATCTTTAATTTAAACTAAGTTTGAAATACCATCAGAGGCAGAATTTAATAGGTCCAGCAGATCTTTAAAGTGATTTAAAACAGATAAAAGCAGTTTCAAAGAATACTGGAAGAACAGGGGGCAAAGGGAGTGTATATATGTGTATGCATGTTTGTATTCATGGTATATATTTTATATATACATAAGCTTATATATACATGTATATATACAGTTAATAAGTGTATGTACTTGAAAAAAATACATGCAGACACATACATACATCTACATACCTAAACACGTGGATGGATGGGTGGATGGATAGATGGATGGATGGATGAATATAAATATTTACCTACCAAAATACCCTTATGTAGGGTTCTGGTTGCCCAGTGGAAGGAAATCAACAAATTTCTTGAGTTCTGCAGTTTAAAAGCCCTTAGGTCTTACTGGCTGCCTTTTAAAAATCAAAGCAACAGGACTCAGACTATGAAAATAATCTGTTGATACTCTGATACACTGCTCAACAGTTTGCCTAAATTACTCATAAACAACTTTCCAGCACTAAGGGTTCAGGACAAGTGTATTCTCTTGCTTCCTTTTATTTGGAGGCACATCTTGAGGGTCTTCCTTTCAACAGATACCCATTTCTGGAAAAAACCTTTTTCCAGTTAGGTGGATGAAAATGGAGATCAAAAGCATTACCTGAAGAGAGGACATCACCCTAAGAATAGCTCTCTGTCTGGAGCTTTAAATGTTTAGCAATTCTAAAAATGCATTAATGCATTAATGTAGAAAAAAAAAATGCTGACAAACATCTATTACTTGACTTACTATATTTTTGTGCCTGCAGCTCTAATTACTAAGCACACTGTGATTCATTTTCAAGTATTTTTTAAAAGTACCTTTCTAAAGTGCTCTAAAGATTGCATGTTTTGGGTTTTTTTACCAGCAGTTTTGAGATTCTGGCCTCTGGTGCTAATAAAGCAACAATGAAATTTTGTGCAGAAGAGGGAAATGTGGTTGTTTTGCTTAATAGGAAGCTCCTGGTAGAAATAATGCAAGGAAAATTTTCTACTGATTTTAGAAAAACTTTTTAAAAAAAAAAAAGGAGTATATTTTATTATCCATGTTTGTGAGGGGATATTCATTTGGGATGTTACCTTCACATTAGTGAAGAAATGAAAAATACCTTCAATGTAAAATTGACCTGGGACAGAACAGAGAGGAAGATTTCTGCAGTTATATGTCCACTCAGCGTAGGCTAAGGTACAAGTTATGTACAGCATACACAAGCAATACGTACTTGCTAGCAGTTAGAAGTTAGAAATAAGAACATCCAGAGGAGCAGGAGATATGCTCTCTTCTTGTTTCCAGACATTGCCAAACACTCTTTGATACTGAGATTTTATTTAATGGGTCTGGTTAGGTCATACTGGATCCCTAGTTATGCTTGAATGTTGCAGCTATGAGGCCTAGGGAAGAGCTTCCAAGCTGAACAGCTGGCATGCTCAGCCTACAAGTACTCGATGTATGTGGCTTGGTGTGGAAATAGGGAGAAGGCTGGGAGTGCACCCAATCTCAAGTTCTGTGTCAGTATCTAGAGCCACTGAAACATGGCTTTGAAACATACACTGTGGTTTAACACATTTAACGCTTACATTTTACACTGTCACTTTTTGTGCATAATGAAATGTATATACAGAATGTAAGGTAATTCTCATTTGCATTTTTTAACTTTTTGTCTGTATCTATTATCAAATGCTCCAATACTGGAGGCAGAAGTTGATTACCAAGTGTGATAGCTGGACGGCTCTGCACCAGCCAATGTAAAATGTGCATGCTGGAAGTGCTTTCCTGAATTTGCAGTTGCCCTCTTTCTGAGATGGGCCCCCAGACCCCTGCCTCTTTTAATCAGCTGGAGTGAGGGTGTCAGCTCCTGCTTGTATTCTGTCAGTTTTAGTACCACTTAGAGCATCCCTGACAAATGTGCAGTGCACATTTAACAGTCGATCTGTGAGCAAGCTTTTGATTCTGGAAGAAACTTTCTAAGGTTCCGCTTTCTACAAGGGAAAACTTGTAAATTATTATGGAGGAAAATGGATAAAAACATATTTTAATCACACTCTTTTGTTTTACTGATAAACCCAGCTGTTACTTTTTCTTTAGCAGGATGATGAATTGGCTCAGTCCAAAGTGAAATCCCAGGCAGTACAAGAAAGAGCAAGGGCTATTGTGCAATGGTGACACCTCTCCTCTTCTGTCAGCCAAACTGCTAGACATACTACAGAATTGCAGTAGCCTGCTATTATTAGTAGCATTGTCATATAAATTATTCACACTGAAATATTTGTTCAGCTCTGGTGTGTTCATAAGCTTCCCATTAAGAATTCAAATTTAAAGATCTTTTCCAGCTGCACAAACTTCCCTAAATACCTTTCCCCCAATTCAACCACCTTTGGTGTTACTTCACCAACATACAGGCTTAAATGTGGCTACCTGGAAGGAGTGACTTCAAGCAAAGCTGTTCCTATATTTTTAAAATACTAAATGCATTTCAAAGTTGTGCAATCCTCCATCCACACCCAAGAATTCTTTTTTATGTGTAAATTATCTGAATGCATAGCAATTTTTTTTTTTATTTCCCCCTTTTTTTTTTTCTTAATGTGCTAAGACACATTTGCTAGGTAAAGGTCCTTCCTCCCCGTGTCTCAGAAGTTAAAAAGTTATGATATTCTTTTTTTTCCAGAGCTCACTGCTACAATATCATTGCTGTAAATACAGCTGAATCTCTCCTAATGGTGACACAAAAAAAGCCATAGCATGCCAGTGAAAACTGGAAGGGTACAAGGGGAAGAAGGTCCAGACAACTTCTTCCAAGTCAAAGAGTCTGTAGCATTCAGTTTCCCCACAGTCCCCAGGGTAATGTCATTGCAAGAGGCAAATTACTGTAACATTACAACACTGAGCTCCAATAACCACACTGATCCCTGGGGACTCTGCTGTTTGCCATCCCACAACATGGAAAATTCCTTGAACAGTCTCCTTCCCTAACCCCATTAAAATCACAATTTTCTCAATAAGAAGACAGAAGCTTCCTTGAGGTAACTCTGAGTTCTCAGAATAAAGTATTTGGAGGCCGTTTATGCCATTTATATGGAATGTGCATGGAAAAAACTTCTGGTTTTCTAAAGGCACTACATGAAGATTATGGCAGTCTCATCCAGACAGAAATTAGGAAATTAATTCTAAATTAATTAGAAATTAAATTAAGCATTGGAGTAATTAATACTGATGTGGGACAAATATGTAACTATTTATTACTACTAGTATTACTGTTGTTGGTGTCACTTTTACTATTTTAATTATTGCTTTTATTACTGTAGCACTTAGAAGCTCCTACCACAGATCAGGCCACTACTGCACCAGCCAAACAGAACAAATCATGGTCCCTTCTCTGGAGGACTAAGGCGCAGTGACCGTACCTATGGAAGTAGTTCTGGTCCTACCAAAGCAGACAGTTGTCTCCTGAAATCTGGACTATTTAAATGATTATTTAAAGGAAAAAAACTGTTAGTTCATATTGCTTTCTATGGGAGTTAAGTGCCCAACATGCATTAAAATCCAAGCCAAGATTACACAATTACACCTAGTAGCAACTGGAAGCCTCAGTAAACTGAAGCACAAGGCACAGCTTTAATAAATTAAAAAAAAAAAAAAAAAAAAAACACAACAAACTTTTGCAGACTTTAATGCAGGAATATTTCCAGCCATATTTAAAAAGATAAAGTCTCAGATAAAGCCAGGCCTACTCATCTCGTAAAAGTCCAAGGAACGTGCAGCATTCCAAAAAGAGTCAAAGTGAAGCCAACCATTTCCATTTACCCCCTCAGAGAGAGGCAGACAAATGAATAAAGAAATAAATACTTGTGCATATATTTGTAAAACCCTTCTTTCCTGAAGTTAACATCCATCACATTCTCACTGGCTGTCCCAGTCAATTATTTCCTTCAATTAACCAATAAGTCGATTTGTTCCTTCCCCATCAGAAAAATCCACCTCTCAGCAAAAAATGCATCACTTCACTATCAGATCAATTCACCCTTCCTTCCCCCTGCTCAATCAATATACTCCTCCTCTGCATCTACTAAACAACAAATAGGCCTAGGAAGATTCTCTCTCTTTATTTGGTGTACTACATATATACAGGTGGCTAACCAGGAACTTCCTGAACACACAAGCACGGCAAACACGCAAAACAATACTGTAGAGAATTGGATTTTAAGACAACAGAAAGATCTGAACTGAGCTTTTCTTTCCAATAATATTGCAACTGTTTAGATAAGCAGTGGAATTATATGTCAAATTAGAAATGCAGGCAAAACTTCACTGCAATGACAAACTGCATTATTTTTAGACAATATACAGCTTGTACAAACTATTCTATTCCACTGAACTATTCTGATTTGATTTGATAGCACTAACAGGCTGTGCCCATACGCAAAGCTCTAGACATCCTTAAATTGCAAATGGAGGCAGTTATGCAGGAGTTTTTATAAAATTATTCAAATGCCTCATCCCTGGCAGTGTTCAAGGCCAGGATGGACGGGGCTTTGAGCAACTTGGTCTAGAGGGCGGTGGTCCTGTCCATGGCAGGGGCGCTGGAACTTGATGAGCTTTAAGGTCCC
>JASSUY010024461.1:0-16235 GCA_032466535.1 Forpus xanthops
CCCCCTTCAGATACTGGAAGGCTGCTATGAGGTCTCCACACAGCCTTCTCTTCTCCATGCTGAACAGCCCCAACTCTATGAAATCCCTCTTTGCCAAATACCTTCCATCTCTCTTCTTTATTTCAGGCTTTTAGCCTCCAAGCACATGTGCTTGGCCATCTCCCTTTCCCAATTTTTTTGCAGCTGAAGTAAGAATGGAATGCCAAGATAGGGTTTATTTCCTATTTAGATACGAGATGACTCAGGTTTCCCTTTCAAGTCTGACTTTATGCAGTCTTAGACAACCAGGCAATACTCTGCAGGCTACTCAATTCAAGTGCTTCTCAATTCTTTATGACCAGTATTAGACATAAAATGAACAAACTCAGAACTAATAGGTCACGGGAAAAGGATAGATGAAGGACATTGACAGAGCTGGGAGTTTGTCAAAGTTAATTTTATCCTTGCAGTGATGTGCAGGGCCCAAAATCGAACCAAGCAGTCCTTGCTCTGTCTGTTTCCATGCCCCTTCAAACCACATTTGTGCATATCCTTCTTGTATCACTTGTCATTTGTCAGAAACATTAATAAGGTTTAGAGCCTGTAAGCTCTTCTTAATCATCACTCGTGTTAATCTGCACACTTCCTAATTCTTCATCTGTTATCCTTAAGCA
Organism: Forpus xanthops; assembly: GCA_032466535.1. Classification (NCBI taxonomy): domain Eukaryota; kingdom Metazoa; phylum Chordata; class Aves; order Psittaciformes; family Psittacidae; genus Forpus; species Forpus xanthops. The sequence continues at coordinate 654 of JASSUY010024461.1, forward strand.
TCTAATGCAGTTTAAGCAAATCTCTCCCATCTTCATTTGTAAAACCAGATGCAAAACAGTTAATATCTTTGCTGTTTAATATCTTAACCCCTAATCTCTACTATGGCAGCAGTCCCTAAGAAGATCAGGTTCTTTTAATATTTATCTCCCAACTTCCCAGTGAACAAGAACTCTAACAACAGGTGAAACCTTCGAACATATTCCATTGCTGATGAATTTCCTAACCTTTGTTTTTTATAAGCAAACATCTAAAAAAAACAAACGAAGAAACGTAAGCATAAAAACCGTACCGGATCTAAAGATGTGGTAAGAAAATCCTGTTCCCTATTTTCCACTACATTGCCTGTATTCTTTAATATTTTCTGTCATTGTTTTCTCACTGCTTATATTTTTTCATTGTGGAGTTGCACACTCTTTCAGTTGGGGGGTATTCAACTGTGTGAACCAAAGCAGAGGTGAGCACCAACAGCACCCAACAGGTCCCTTAACTGTGTTTCAACTGCTGTCCTCAGCCCGGAAGGTACTGCACTTCACTTCAGCTTTCAAGTGTCCTTGTAGAGCCTGCCATGGAAAGGCATAAGATGCCTTTTATCTGTCCTCTTTTGTCAGTGCAGCTCGTTGAAGTATTTCTTTTTCTGTTCCAGAGTCATTATGGCCACTATTGCAAGCACATAAGTTACACGGAGAGAGCTCTGTCTGCAGGGTGGAGGAGAGGAGAGGCTGCTGCTCACTTCAGTCATGAGGGCCTTGCAGTGAGATGAATAGCCTGGGCCATCAAGAGGCTGCACAGCCTGCAGGAGTGAGCAGTAAAGCCTGGTCTGCACAGCTATCCAGAGCAAGCCTTTTAGTTTATTCACATGAGGGTACAGCAGCCACCAATCTCTCTGTGAAACCACCACAGTAGAACCCACAGTGGCAGCAGCATCCCTGCAACATGAGGCTGCTGTGTGCTGTGCACACAAGTCCTTTCTCCACGGCACAAACCAGCTCCCCAAGGTCACCATCAGCCATCCTCTGGCAAAACCTCCACACTTGAGCTTGGCAAAACTCAGAAACACACAACCCCCCTCTCTTCAAACCACTGGCAGAGCTCCTTCTTGTAGCCTCCTCCAGGTGCTCAGGGTGTGAGGGGCTGACGATGTAATTAACTCCTTCACACTTCCTAACAACTCCTGCAGAATCAGCTCCTCCAGTATCACCTGAGGGAAATGAAGAGGTTCTTGCCATAGAGAATGCCTGGGGTTTTCTGTCACAGCTCAGACAGGATTTGATGCTGCACTTACGTAATCTTTCTTACAGTCAGCACCAGAGCAAGCCCGCCTGGCCCTGGTGTTTGGATTTTGGTACCTTTTCTCACCCCCCTACATCTGAGGTAGTTTGAGGCCAGTGCAACATGCACACCAGGTCCCAGATCTACACATGGTGCTGCAGTGCTGTCCCAGTCAGGCAAAGCTGTGGTGACGAGGTGTCCTGAGGCTGAGGCAGGAAAGCAGCCTGGGGCAGGGTGGGGGTCCCACACACTGGGGCAGGGGCAGGCTGCTTTGGAGCCCAGGGTCCCCCCAGTCAGTGTGTGAGATCCCTTGGCTGGGGCTGGCTGGCACCATGGAGGCCTGGCACTACTGTGCCCCAATCCCAGTCCCCAGACATCATGCAGGGCCTCATGGCATGCTCTGAGGTGGATATGGGCCTCAGGGAGCATGGACTTTGGCTGCATCCCCCGGTAAGCTGTTGTTAGCTGCATATTTGTTCATGTAGCAGTACAATGCATAAGCTCTGTCTGATGAAGTGGAGGCTTCATGAAATTGACGCAGCTCATTCACCAAGGAAACATTTTCATATTTGTAACAGTGACAGCATATTTAGTGAAACTTAACAATTACTTTTCTTTTTTTTTAAAAAAAATTGCTTTTAAGAAATGCGTCTTTGAAAAATACTTAAAATGTAGAAATGTGTTAATGAAGCAGCTCTGGCTGCACCTACATATGAGGTTGATAAGCTTGTCTCTGCAAGATGTATTGTATCCTGTACATAGCTTTCATGATATAAAATTTTCTGTTCTACCTTTGTGGAGAGTCTGAAAAGGAACCATTTGTCATCATTATGGGACAATATGAGCAGCCGTTGCAGAACCATTACAAAAATGGCTGAGGATGGCTGCTAATACTCTTTGCGCATTCAGAAATAATTTCTTTTTCCATAGACTCTTGTCTCTTATTTCAGATCACTCAATAGTAAACTAAGCAAGCAGAAAAAAACATCAAGTTTGTCTGATAGTGCCAAGAAACATGAAGACTCTTGACATGAGAAGTAGTCTAACAGAGATGCACATATATGCACACTCACACATGTACACAGACTCACATACACAACCTTCCCCATAGAAAAATGTCACCAGTTCTTGACACAGGGAATACTAATAGTGTTGGTTACAAATAGTTTCTCTGACTTATTACAGACAAAAAAATAATCTACTACTTTTTTCAATTGAGATGTGTTTTCACAAATGTCTGATCTGGTGTTTTGGACAGGAGATGCTTTCACTGGAGGAACAGCCTAGCAATGATCTCCCATGGCATTGACATATCTGCATAAAACTTCATTTTATGGAGAAATGGAGCACTCACATAATTCATCAAATCACAAATAGTTGACAGGTCTTAATAATGGCAATCATATAGCCAGGCAGCCAGAAAGTCAACACCCCCAAGCAAGCTAACACCAACCTGTGAATTAAGATGTATTACTTAAATCAGTGCTTTCTCTCAATGAGAACCATTTTCTTTTACTAGCTCTAACCATGGTTTCCTGCTCTTCACATCTGTGGAAGATTCTATGGAATATTAAATGATATCAGAAGCAGTGGCATTGCTTTCCCCCACTCACATTCAGTGTGGGAGGAGAAGGAGGTTTTGCTTAGGCTGGGATGATGGAAGGAGGCTGTGACCACTCCTTCATCAGTCCACTGCAGTCCTTCCTGACTTTAGATTCTGGTCACAAGCAGCTCCTCAAGGGTTCCAGCAAGGGGCATTTTGTTTGCACTTACTGAACCTCCATTATTTTCTTGTGACCACAGTGATCAAGCTGTGATCACTGTGATCACGGTATAAATAGAAATAGCATGATACATGCTATGGGATATCTAGTATTTGTAGAGGCAAAGAAAGGGCTTTCTTGGGATGACCAGATAGGCTGAAACCAGCCAGGCATTTTTTCTTTCTTTGTACCGTCAATAAAACAGAGCTGATGGGACTCAAAAGCTAATTTTTTTTTAATGGGTCATAATTGAATTACATGTTTTAATTGGAAGGGGGGCTATAGGGATGTTGGAAGGGTCTCTTCATGAGGGACTGTAGTGAGAGGATAAGGGGTAACGGGTTCAAACTTAAACAGGGGAAGTTTAGATTGGATCTGAGGAACAATTTCTTTCCTGTAAGGGTGGTGATGCACTGGAATGGATTGCCCAGGGAATTTGTGAATGCTCCATCGCTGGCGGTGTTCAAGGCCGGGTTGGATATAGCCTTGGGTGACATGATTTAGTGGGAGGTGTCCCTGCCCATAGCAGGGGTTTGGAACTAGATGATCTTAAGGTCCTTTCCAATACTAACTATTTTATGATTCTATGATTCTATGGGTAAAGGTCATTTTCAGTAACAGAGGCAAATGTGGTAGTGTCCTATGTCCACCTGGGTAGATAAAGAGCTGAGGTCAAGGGCCACTGCCACAGTGCTAAACGTAAAGGTAAAACTTGACATTTCAGAAAAGTGAAGGGCAGTTTCTAGACCGTATCCACCCGAGGTCAGAATATGCTTTAAGGCTCTCAGTTCAACCAGCCTACAGTGGTACCTGCTGAGCTATGAAGAACATTTTCTACATTTATCTGCCTTCTGGACAAGGCCAAGCACCACAGCAAAGCCTCAGATTATATATTCCACTAGCACTTAACAAATTCCTGATCACTACTTCCAAACTGGTTTTAGTCAGAGAATACAAGAAGGCCAATGGAGGGGGAAATCTCTCTTGGGTTTTGGTACCAGGATAGGAAGTGACTGTGTGTATGAATGTCAGGACTCTGAAAACATTTTTTTCTTTGTAGTAATGTGGTAATCCAGAGGAGAGGGAAAAATAAAAAAGAATGCAAAAAATAAAAATAAAAAGGCAAGAAGCAGAGAACAAAGCAAGCAGCAACATACTCCAGAGCAAGAACACATAAGAAGGATCCCATAACACCTTGAAAAGCAAAACTGGTATGCCACCTCCTGACCATCAATTCACTCAGTCACATAAATATAATGCGTAAGACAGGTGATAGACTTGAGCCAACAGGGTGCTGATCACTGACAGAAAAAGGGAAAGATGTGCCTACCACAGAGGGCACAGCAAAGAATTTCACGGGTTGTTTCTAACAGAAGTTTGTTTCTGAGACAAGTTTGTATATAATCCCATCCAGCTTCCATTTACCTATTAATAAAACAGACGTTTCCAAGTGCTTAAACAGCTAATTCTCAGAAAGGTTTTTTGATATGAAAAGCTGTCCGAATGAAGTGAGCAGAAAACGTAAGGTATGAAGAAAAAGGGGCTCATGCAAAGCTCCATTACAGGAGTGGAATGAAAGCTGGACAAAGCTTTGTCAGCTATAAGAGTTATTCCTACCTTGTTGCCATCATTTTTGTGTTATCTAAGCATTGCTACATTGCAACTTGAAGCAGGAAAAAGTAACTCCCTGTGGTAGGTAGGTTTATTAACTCCAGCACCTCAGGAATAAGTTGTGACAGAGCCAGCACTGCCATCAAGGGTTGCTCACCTCCCAGGCAATGGCTTTTTCTTAAGATTATGTTTCTAATGCCAGTGAAGGAAGCAAACCTGATACTTCCTCTTTCTCTCTGCTTTGCAGCCTTCTATTGGGAGTTTGCATTTCCCATGTACTCATATCACTTGCACAGTAGCTTGCACTTTGTACAGCAGGGAGAGATTCAAACGTTTTACAGTCTGTTAGTCACACTGGCTCTTTGAGTCAGAACTTTTGGGAGTCGTATGTCTGTTGCTGATGAGACTCTTCTCATGACTAGGTTAATGATGAAGGTGAGAGAAATCCTTAGATTGTAAAGTCAGTAATGTGAAAGAATCCCTAGATACAGGAGTTCATGGAATAGTTTTCATATAGAGCTCATGCATTTGTAATATAGGGGTATTCATTAATAACACACATTTTTAGGTTTCTCCTGAGTAAATAAGATAAGTGAGAGAAGAGGTATATGTTCCCTGTACACTCCATTTAACATTCTCCAGACACAAAGGGCCTAACACTCCTGTTTATACACGGTTCCCCACTTTAATATTTTTCACTTGACTATTCACAGTGGGGATTTCGATACAAATAGTGATGCTAAACAACACGTGTTTTAAATAGACGTGCTCCCAGCAGAGTTGCAGCTAGGAAACTGCAGAGAGCATGTTAACTGAATTTTTATAAGCACATACCTTAGGTGCACAAAAACCACAAGGTCAGTTATCTACTGTTTCTGAATGTCCTCAGTCTTCAAGTTAACCACTTACTGATCACAAGTGCAGTATCATCATCTGTATGCACCATAGGTATCTCTCTCCTCGTGTGTATCAGACCAGCACACTGATACTCAGCCAGCTATATCTTTCCACATGAAAGCAGAAAAGATATTTTAATGAAAACATTCTTTAACTAAAAAAAATGTGTGAAGCTATGAATTTATAACAATTTTAGCAAATTAATTGGAAAGAATAAAATGGTTTTGTAAAAAATATCTTAAAAAAGATGAAAGCCAAATACTTCAGTTTAGATCAAAACAGATGCATTCAGAATGCAGAAAAGTTGCAAAAGCCTGCAAATCTCCTGAATAAAAAATTGCTTCCATATTTTCAATGAAAACAACCAAATGTCCAACCCAGTATATCTTTTTCATCCCAATTCTCATTTTGTTGTCTCCAATCTGCAATGATGTAACGCTTCAGTGTACTAGCTCAGCCCTAGACCTCTCCTAATAGGAACTGCCAAATATGCCAAATAGTGGCAATTACATGATGGCTTTGTGATGTGGACCATTGCCCATTAGGGACTCATCTTTGACAACCAAACTGATTTAACTTCAGACCTGAGAATGGATTATATAGAGCTTCCAAATACAAAGGCTTCCACTGTTAACACTGTTTAATTTCTACTACAAACATAAATATAGGCTTGAAATTGGAGTGGATACACAGGATGCAAAGTATCCTGAATATCGTGACTGACAGCTTAAACTTGCAAAAAACTTGACATTTAATGTTACAATTTCTGTTATATTTACTATTCAAAAGAAAAATAATTAAAAAAAATACTAAATGGGCAAGAGAGTTACTACTTGTCCTCTTTTTTAACCTGTCATTAAAACTATAGACCTGTATTTTCTTCTCACTTACAAAACCCTGAACATCTCAGAACTCAGCCATGGATTAGTAAAACCAGTTCCTCACAGAATGCACCCTGAGTTTTCTAGTTGTCGCATATGTTTAATTTAATTACAATTAATGAGTTACAATTTACCCTAAGGGAAAACTAGCTTTTGTTGACAAAGAGGTGTTTAGTGAATGACATTCAAATTCATGACCTAGACCTCAAATTAACAGGCTGTCCATTAAGAATGCATGAATAGCTTTAAAGACTGCATTTATCTGTCATGGTCCTTTAAGTCCTTTGTGATGTCTTAAAAAAGACAATCAAAACTGGACAATACTATAAAAAACATTATTTTTGATGGATTTTTTTTTTTTCACTGCAAAATATTGAATTCTACTGGATTACAGTACATATAGAGATCACAATGAATTAAGGTCTTACTTTTAAACCCTGTTCTGCTTCTAATGCAGCACACCTAAATACTGATGCCACTTTCCTTCATGCAAGAAATAAAACACTAGGACTCCAAAAAAGAAAATTATCAGATACACTCTTTCCTATCACCTAAGCAGGAGGGATCTGCACTCATGTATTTGGAAGTGTGGTCTCAAGTGTGATAAAAGGGTAAGTCAAATTTCACAGCTAAGTTAAACTATTAAAATAAAAAATCATTGAAGAATTTAATTCCAACTACTGTACCACAAACTGCTTGTAGATCTATTTTTTAGGGGTTAACAGGTATAAAAGAATACATATTCCAAATTAAACGAGAAAATGTTTTTACAGTATTTCAGAAATGTATATAATGGAGTAACAATGTCTAAGAGTCCTTATATAAAGCAGTAAAATATACAGTCTAGTTCTGAGAGTTCAGTTTACATGTAGCCAACCAATGGTTGTGATTGCAAAATCAGCATAAAATGGTGAACCATATGTCACTGGTGTTTTTTCCCTCTAATATTTGCCTAGGGCTGGCATATACCATAAAGTTTCCCAGAAACACTTATGTGTTTCCATTTTTTAATAAATACCATCTTATTAGCTTGCACTAATCAGAGGTTTCTCCTAATTTCTGGCAGATTTATTCTTCATTCTGCATCTTATTTCTCAGTCAAATGAAGTAGTAACATATAAAACTACAAATCATCATTAACAAAAATATCTTATTAGATTCAAGCTGCTAATGTACTATGGCAGGTTAATATTTCAAAGAATTGCTGAATTCATCCAAATTTGCCTGAATTTCCCTGAGAGAATACCCCTGACCCTGCTACTGGTTCTCTGCTATTTAATTGTTAGAAAACTAGAAAGTTAAATATCATCATAAGTAAAGGGAACACGCAGGGAACAGCCATGGAGCATTATTATCACATGTGGGAAGCCCCCTGATTTTATAGCATGCTACAAGACTGCCACAAGAACAGATCCTACCTGGCTGAATGGAGAATGACTCTGCTTTTTGTTTCTACTCTTTCAAAGGGCTGAAGTTTTTCTGATGCTGGGTTCTTGTGTGTTCATGCTGGTTAGGACAGGTGTGAGCAGAGGTGAGGCATCAGAAGGAGGTGGTGTGTTGACATCTTTTCTCTGGTAGTGGTGTTTTGGATAGGCACTGCCCTCGCTACAACTCATTATCTGGACAGAGATTATCACAGTCTTGACATGCAAGCTCTTTATTCAGCCTGGATCAGGGGTATTTCTGTAATTCAGTGACAACAGATGTACATGTGACACAGCATGTTTGATTGTGTCAGGTAAGGTTGATCCTATATTTTTGTTAATAAAAAACATTTTGGGAAGCAGATGGTATTGAAGTTTCTCTCACCTTAACTTCTTTCAAAGGGTTTTACACTTAAAAAAGTTATCCATGAAACTCAGATACATTGAAGTTAAATTTTCCAAACAAGGAAATCTAAGTTGCTCTGACTCCAAGTGCTCCACATCAGTACTTTTGCCCTGATAGGCCTAAATTTCCATAATTTCACTTTACTTTGAAATTACTGTAAGTAAACATCATTAATTGTAAGTTAGTTTTTGTTGGTAAAAATCAAGGTAATGATGGATGAAAATATGAATCCCAAACCAGAGACACTTTTGAAAACTGTGGCAAAGCATTAACCCTTAACAAAATACAGATCTACCAGTTTGAAGACTGACAAGTACTTTGTTAAGCCTGTGTAAATGGCACGTAACAATGATGAAGAAAAATGGAATTATAACCACCTGGGTTAACTGGGGAGATCCAGGTAAGAAAACAGAGCAAACTGTACTGCACAGCACCCAGGAGTTTAGGTTCAGATATACCTTATGTACCTAAGATATGTCAAATATTTCCTAGAAATAATCTCAGTTTGTATTAGCTTGTTAAAATACAGAAATATCTGGATACTGCAGAGCATTTGGTAAAAGTAGTCTATGGAATAAAATTGCATCAATTCACTCATAATTCCAATGTAATCTTGCCAAGAGTACTACAAATTAAAAAGGCAGTTCAGAAATTGTTCAGTGAATTTAACAACCTGTGAGAGTGTGTTTTGTTATAAGCTCACACGCATACAAAGCTGCTATACTGGGGGACCATTCCAAGAAATGTTCTCTCAAGATATCCACTAAGAATCTCTAAATGTCTGAATGGGAGCCCTTTGCTATTTAGATAGTGAGAGATAAGATTTCTTCTTTAAATATTAGCTGTCAAACTGTGTTATGTCTTATTATGTTTCATCAGATTGGCATTCAGCATGATGAGGTTTAACAGCACATGCTGATAACGCACAAATAGCGTAACATAACTTAGGAATAAAATTAAAGGGCAGTAGACTATTTTCAGCTTGGATACCTGCTTATCAATGCTCTGAGAGAGAATACAATTCAACCACAACAGGAAATGTACTTCATGTTCACAAAGCTGGCAGGTTTTCTTTTCATCAGCTGGCTAAATTAGAAGAGTAGCTGTGCAGACTGCAGTGGGGTTTGTGACTATTTTCAATCACCATAATATCTGCACAGTATTTTCAAAGTACGTATGTTTCATAGTTCCAAGAGGAAAAAGAAAGTGCTGCGGAGAAGTATTCTTTAGGCTACATGTTTTGGATCAGTTTATAAGGGACATGTGTTCTATGCCCAATTCAAGTAACAGCAGCTTGAGAAGTAGCAAAAAACAGTTTCTAAACAGTTCAACCAGCCTATAGGATCTCTCTTTTATTAAACATGCTGAGTTCACTCTGCGTCACAGATTCAATACCTTTAAACCCCTTTCATAAAGAAGAAAGGCTAGCACTCCACTGAGATAACTTTTGAAAGTCAAAAAGAGACTGACTGCTGATTTTAATAGGTTACACAAGTCTGTAGTCAAAATCTTCATACAAACTTGGGTTCCAGAGTTGTATGAACTCGGTACACATCTTCCGTGCAAAGTTTCATTTTCTCCTAATTTTGACTGCTAATGTATTAATGTCAGATAATTTTTTATCTCCCTCCCTTTCTTCCCTAACCCTCAATTACAGATTGCATTCCAAAAGATAAATATTTGTGCATGGTTCAGAATTAAAATGCTGACCTTCGGTAGACATTTTTTTTCCTTAGTGTTTTTCCGACTATCTGCTCTGTAACTGACAAATGAGGCAGTGAGGTCCCTCCATATTCTGTTTGAGGTCTATTGGCTGAGGAACTCTTGGTCATCCTACCTGCCTGACGTCTAGGATCATGATGAATTGTCTCCAACTCTAGCCTCAGATTGTTTTTTAACATTTAATTTAGTTTCTTCCTGTGCTTGGATGAACATGGCCATGTTATGGATTTCTGCTCTAATGTACACCAGCAGGTTGGAAGAACAAGCCTCAGCAAGCTGTGGAAATAAGAGAGGCTGGATCAATAGTCAAGGTCATGACCTGGGCTCTGATTTTGTACACTGTCCTGAGATTTTCTGCCCTTAAAAGCCTCCGATTGCTTCTAATGTGGATCCAAGTGCATATTGAGAGAGAAATTCTTACGAACGAACCCCCTAAAATGGTAGGTGTAGCTGGATCCTCTTACCTTTTGCATCTTACATACAGAGCTGACAAGGAATGTGGCCCTCTGCATGTGCTCTAAAAAAATAACTTATTTAAAATGTTTTTCCATTCAACCTTTTTAATAAAGATATAGGACACGGTAATTTTTGTCATCTAGTGCTGTAAAAACATTCATTCATTAATTGATTCAGACACTACTAGAAACAATTTCAGATAGATATTATCTGCAATATCCTATTTTAATGAAGATGCATAATTGTCAGATAAGTTAGAGAGCAAAAAATATTATTTTCACGAGTGCAACTAGATTATAACAAGTAGAAAATGTTGCCAGAATATGTTGTGGTAAAGGAACAAGCATCTTAAGTCATTTGTTGAGCCTGCCTTTGTGCTGCAGATAGTGCTTTGAGTCTTCAAATATATGACCATAATGCAATAAGGCACATTTCTGAATGGGTAGTAATTTTCCACTGCAGGATACAGCCATGCTGAGATTTAGTGCTTAAAAAAAGAGAAAGGAAAAAAAATATTGCAAAGGTATTTAATGTATCAAACAGTCCCCCCAATCCTTGATACAGACAAATTGTCATATCTGTTAAAACCCAGCCTACAATGATGCTCAGTCAATACAATAAACAATTCAGTCTCCAGTAGAGATGAGCAAAAGAATTCCTCATATAAAGAAGCAACCTTTTTGTTGTTTCTGCAAAAGAATGAAAAAAAATCACTTTTCATTTGGCCCTTGTTTCTGACTTTCACTTCGCAGAACAGAAAGCTATATATTACAACAGAGGGAGAGAACTGAAGGTCAGTCACAAAATCCAGCTTCTTGCATCACACTGTCTTGATCTGAATCTGATCCTTATCCTCAGCAGGAGTATGGCCGCAGCAAACTGACAGAATATTAAAAGAGAAAGAGTTGCTTACAAATGTTTCCTTTAGTAGATGAAATTTGTTTACATATAAATTGTCCTCCTAATCAAAGGAACATAAATTTATAGTGTTTCACATGGTAAAAATCAGAAGGTTGCACAATGTGAGAAAGAGGAATATGCTTTATGAATTGACACAGTAAGATTGTCCAGATGTATTTAGGTATCTCATGGGACCTTCAGCCAGTATAAATTATACGTGTAGTGGTTTTGAAAAATCTCACTCTATGCCTATTGCATGTTGAAGTGCCAAATCACTTCTAATGGTAGTCACTGAGCCCTGTCACCAATTAAAAAAGAAAGGCAGAGGACTTTGGTTTGCTTTGGAATTCTGTCCTTTTGGTTCCAACCTCCAGCTTTGAATTTAAATATTTCTCTTCCATATAGTGAGGAATAAGAAATCAGACTTCTCTCTCTGAAATTTGGTATGTACTTAGCTGATGGTAGGACCACTACTCGAAGCTTCTGAAGCAATACTTTGGCATTTTTCTTGTGCCAAATACATCATTTCTATCTGCAATCTGTAGGAAAAATATGCATTTTTTCATCAAAGCTGATGCTAGAGAATTGTGAGATACAGCTGGATGAGATAACTGAGAACAAAGAGGAACTTATTAAAAATCATGAAAGAAATAAAGACTTATTCTGATAAGAGGTACCAAATTCTGCATTGTTAAAAAAAAAGATAAACAAGAAATAGAGTCTGTAGTACTGTAGCAGGATACAAAAGCACAGGTATAACATTCTCACTGCTATGGGGTTAAATGTTCTCTTCCATTATGTCCCATTTACACCGCTCCATCTGCAGAAAGGGCTTAGTAACTTAATAGATATGATTAGCTGAGATACAAAGGAAATAATTTACATATACGTGCAACACAGTGTGCTGCATTGGTCCACAATTACTATACAGCCCCATGATGTTCCACAACTTCCAGCAGAAGGATGAGATGGAGAGAAAGTGTGTCACAGATGGAGCACTCTACTGCAGTGAAGTACACCTCTTAAAAGAGATCTGGAAAAAGCTTCACCCTAGTCTTTCGATTATTTTCTGATATTTTTTCTTGATTCTTATCTTGGCTGTGCCAACCACACCGTCGCCATTGTCCAGGGTGGCTATTGTGCTGCCTGATGGTTTGTTTCTCATTTGCCACTGTATTTTATTTCAGTGATTCACTTGGCTACTAAGATATTTTGTGGTGATGCTATCTTGCGCTGGCCAACTGCCCACCAGGAAATGTATCTGGAAAAACTGAGCCTAAAACGGGGAACTAGGAAATTTTGTCCCTTGATTCTGGTTTGGATGACCTACCTTTTAGTCAAACCCAAACTTTGAGAAGCAACCTTTTTGGGTGGGGCTTATTTTTGCATGCTGTGTTTGACTCTCAGAACTTAATTTCCAAAAGGAGAGAGTGCTTTGGCAACAGTCACAGTTAAGTAACTGGAAATGATATACTGGTCTCTTTTCCTAAATATATTATTTCTCCTTAAATAACATTCATTTACGGAAGTAAGCCTTACAAATAAAAAGACTTCTGGAAAAAAAAAGGGTCATACCAACTGAAAATTTTATTGCGAATACGTCCTTGAAAAATCTGTTATTTGCAAAACAATGATCTACTATACAAAACGTTCATGTTATCAGATTTATATGGTAAAGGGTTGGTTTTTTGCTAATCTCTTTGTTTAGGATTAACTCTCATCATAACTTTCTGGGTAAAATCCAGCTAGGTATGGGGAACTGCAATTCTTTGCATTCCAAACAATTGTTTCTATCTGAGGTGCTGTCCAGCTAGGTTTTCAGAGAAAAGCAATTAAGATCTGCCATTTTCTGCCTTTAAAAGCTGGAAATCCCTGCAGATGTTAGTAAGGCACTATCAGCTGTCTCTGCTGATTCTCAAACTATCACCACATAGGTGTGGATTTGATCCTTCTGAATAAATAGCATTTTTATTTTGATGATGGAAAAATGTCTGAGAAAGTGGGATCTACCAAATTCTTAATCTGTAGAGATCCAGGGAAATAAATATACAGGAAAAGAAAAGGAAGGACAATTAACCATAGGCTAGGAAAAATGATATAGGATTTAAGAACGCAAATTCTCAGAGGGCAGTAACAGGCAAGTTAGAATAGAATGGCAAGTTAGCATAGAATGCAAATGGAAGCATGGGAAAGCAGCATTTTTACAAATATTTTTTGCATGAATAGGTAGCAAAATATTTTTTTACTTTTCCAGAACTTCAGTTTCCAGCCTTTTCAATTAAGATTTTTTTTTTTCATTCCCTTTGTCCTATTTTGACTATGAGTTCCAGCTATTCATATCACAGCTATATTCAAAGAAACAATGCCTTTTGTATAATATTTGCTAGTTGAAATTTTGCTCCCATAAGGGCTGTTTGAATTTGTCCAGACAAATCTGGGATCTAGGCGAATTCAATTGGTAAATTTGAGCTTAATTAGGAATAACCAATAATGATGTTGTTATTACATAATAAGGTACATATTCAGTAGCTTTAAAAAACCCAAACATCCGCCTGCTGGGAGAAACTGAGTAATCTCCAGTGCTTCAAGGTACCCTGAAGAGTTGCACTTTGACAAATACATTCCCTGTCTTTTGGACAAATCCCTGGGAAATTGTCTCATGTAGAAATGATCTGCTTAAGAGCCAGAGTCCAATTGGATCACAAATATGTTAATTTCAATATGCAAGTTGGTCCAGGTTCCGTTCTCACATCTGTGTGTGCTTGCTGAACAGAGTTGCTTGGATGCAAGTCATGGTAGAGCCTGGCCTACTCAGTACTGAAAACCATTTCACAGTGCTGCATACTACCCTATATCATAAATGTTGGCATTTACACAACAAGGAAAGATGCTGCAGGAGTCTGCCTTAAAATATTTGGAGAATAGGAGGGTAAGGAATATGGACTATGCATAACCATGTAGCCTTAAGATTTCCACACATCCCTGGCTCCTGTATACTCTTTTTTTCTGGCTAATTTCAGCATCTCAGCAGACACTGTCTGCTTCCTTTTGCCATCTCACTCCCCATCATCCACTCAGCTGTAATGCATGACTGCTTCCAGTGTACCATAAATTTCAATTAATTTTTCTAAATAGTTAACAAAGAATGGCAAAACACAGTAGTGTAAAACACATTTGTCAGTCTCCAAGTTTAAATTAGGCTGCTATTGGCTATCCAGGAACATTTTAGTGTGACTGAGCTCCTCCTTTTTCTGAGGGAGGACAGCTAGAGTCACAAATATTGTCATTGCTGGTATTAGTGTCACCTCAGAGACACTTTCTCTTTCTTCTATTTTCTGTTGTAATAGTTACGAGGATAGTTCAAGAGTGTGCCTATTCTAGGAAGAAAAGGAAAAGCCTCATTGTAGCATCTGTTTCTGCCTCCCAAGTACCTTCTTTTTATGCTATTGAGCTTGCTCTATCTGGTGAGACATAATGTCATACTAGACCAGTTTACCTCTTTTGATCACTCCACCAGAAAGTGGTTCTTGCTTTTGATTGTACATGCTCTTTTCATTCTTATTGGTGACTCTTTCCCAACACTCCTAAACGCAGTGCAAAATTCCTCTTGTCCTTAAAATGTACTTTGACTCTGTATATTCTCCACTAGTTCAGCATGTGAAAATCATGCAAGGATGCTGTGCGCCAATAAAAAAACAAAGATCAGCAGTAACTCAGAGAGCTGGTCCCATCTGTCATCACATTTACCATGCATAAAAAACCAAAATAAAAAATTCCTTTTATAAATAAACTCTCTCCATACTAGCTACGTAAAAGGTATGGCCTTTCTTCTTTTTCAGTGCTTGCTGCAATCTAATACACTGATGTTAAAGGAAATTATGCAACTGTGATTTTATTAATATGATATTAATTAAAAGGAAAGAATAATTAATTTTCTTCTCTCTGTGAAAATTACTTTCTCAAAAAAAAAAAAAAAGAAAGCTCTTGTGAATCTTTTTTCAACATTACCCTTGTTTTATGACTAACTGCCTCCTATTTATGTCCCTGGTGAAACAATCACAACCCACATGTCTGAACTGACCTCCATCACTCTCCCCTCTGAGTGTGTTGTGGTTTAAGCTCAGTCAGCCATGCAGCCTCTCTCTCATTCTCCCCCTTCTGCCCCCCACTCCCCCCCCCTCCTCCTCCCACTCCCAAAGGGATGGGGAGGAGAATGGAAAGAATGCAACTCCCATAGGTTGAGCCAAGAATG
>JASSUY010024462.1:0-10699 GCA_032466535.1 Forpus xanthops
GCTGGCGGTGTTCAAGGCCGGGTTGGACATAGCCTTGGGTGGCATGGTTTAGTGGGAGGTGTCCCTGCCCATAGCAGAGGGGTGAAACTAGCTGATCTTAAGGTCCTTTCCAACCCTAACTATTCTATGATTCTATGATTTAGTCAGTGTTTGAGTATTCTTTGTATCTTGCAATGAGTGCTGGTTATGCCTTCTGTTCACAAGCACAATGGTCCTCCCTGGTGTAATGTGATTCACTGGTACGCAGTAATAGCATAACCACTTGAAAGGATCCTGAGGGGAAAATCAGTATCTCAGTACTGCAGTACAGCATCAGAAAATGTAAGAGAGAGGGAGTAGCTATATAACAATCTACTAAACCCAAAAGGCTGTTTTATAGTCTTTGGAAAGCTGGTAATAAGTGTTTAGAATCAGACTAGCATTTGATTAAGCTGTGCACAACTAGTTTTAACTTCATTGAACTACTTTTTTAATACTTTCTTGATTTCTTAACCACTCATAGCTCTGATGCTAACTCTGTATCAAAAAGGCCCACAGCAAGAGCCTCAGCCCTGCAACGACAGTGGGAATAAATATGTAAACATGCCCAGATCATCATCTGACTGAAACATATTGTTCTGTCAATCTGGAGATGAACTCTGGAGACCTTATTGTGTGTTTGTGTTCCCTGTGATTATGCCAATGTGTCTGCCTGTGTAACCTGCTTGCTGGTGTAGTCCTTGGCATGTTCTTCAAATATCTTTCTCAAAGAGATCCTTAAATGGAAATTAGCTGACCTGAGTTGAAGGAGCACAAGCACCTTCGCAGTGGCATTTTTTAGTCTTATTTTTAAAGAAAATTCAGTTTATGCAATAATAGTTCCTAGAACATCAATGTCCCATGAACAGTTGGTTATAAAGGAAATATGTGCAGAAGTAGGCAATGCAGGTGGCAGAACAGTAGTTTAAAGCAGCATATATGCTCATCTGGGAGTCATTGTTTCATGAAATGTGTTGGTCTATTGACTGTAGTAAGTATACTAGAAGAGTAACATGGGTTTTGATGGTATATCTTGTGTATGCTCTACATTCCAGATTTAGCCATTTAACCATTTGGATTCTGGAAGATTTCAGATATAGCCATTTTAACCACCAGACTTTTAAGCACTAAGTTGTGCTTGAGAAGGTAGTGACTTGGGGGCTGAATCCTTAATCACTTATGGTTTATTCTAAAAAGCAACAAACAAACAATTCTAATGGCTTTAAAAAGAAATTTAATTACAAGAATCCCAGTTCTACATGTTCCTGGTACTACTTCTGTCTCTGACCTGTGACTAGATTGACTCATTCTGACAAGATTATTTGTCTTCCATCCAACTCATTCTGTCTCCTGAGTTATTTTTTGTTTTACAGCATAACAGAAATGCTGACATCTTGTTTTGTTTCATTTTTGCAACAGTGAAAGAGCTGCTACTTTCTTAGTTTAAGCACCTGCAGACAAGTTGATGAAATTAGATGGAGCAGAAAACCAGGGAATTGTGAATGCTAGCTCCCATACTGAGATTTCCCTTCTTCTGACGCAAAGCAGCAGTGTGTTTCTTTACTGAACCTTACCCAGATATTCTCAAGGATGTGGCTTCTAACACATCTCTTCTGTTGAAAAGCTGTGATGACTGCCAAGTTAACATTTATGCTTGATTTAAAAATAAATAAAGCACAGAGATACTCTATGTTTATTCCTGTTTCCTGTGTAACTTCCCAGAGTTGTTAGTCTCATGTTTTCTAATCTGAATACCCATATGTTATTTTGCTTGTGTAGCTTTTAATGTGATGATGACTGTAGTGGTTTGTTGGTCTTGGGGGCTTTTGGGGCAGGTTTTCTGCATTTTTTGTTGGTTGGTTTGTTTTCTTGTTTGTTTTTATCCTCTTCATCCCTCTAGAAGAAAACTTGGCATCTATTATACTGACTTATTGTTCTTAACTCTACCTTCCGGAGGATTTCTTCTGATTACCCTTCTCCTTTAAGCATGCCAAACATCATCTGTTTGTGCTAGGTCCTCTTGCTATTTATCAGCCCAAATTGGAGTGACTTCAGCCTTGTTCAAATGTGCTGGAAGGTGCTTCTTTAAAAGTTGATATTAAAGGACTAACTTATCTATTAAAGACCTGTAGAATTAAGGCTAAAGATATGCATTTGTACTGTAAACTACAATGTTGATTAAAAGTAATAGTCATTAAACATGACTGTTAACTGCTTCTGGCAGGAAGAGACTATTGAGCAAACTTGGCAGTGTAAGAGATCATGTGTGAATGAAAATTGGATGAGCTAATTTGGTAGTTGTATTTGGATTATTAGGAAGGATTCACCAAATTCTTTTGGCCAGGAGAGAAGTGGGCATCGTGTTTTCATCTCATATTAGCAAATAATCTCGTCTGTAGTCTGGAGGAAAAGAGTTAGAAAGCTAACTTCAGTGCTGCTTATCACTCATAGGATGCAGTCCTAAAATTCAAGCTACGAGTGACATTTGCTCAAGTGAAAACACCCCCAGCTATTGAAAACGTATCCTCATTAACCCCAAATTCGCAAAGTATTGCACAGGGCTTTTGCTGAATATTTGTATTTAAAGAGAATCCCACTGGTTTTGGAAAGACTGCCTTTTTTTCATGGACATGCTAGGTGGAATGAAGTCACAGCATGCCCCACAGGCAGCAAAAATTGAATGTGAGAAACCCTGTGTAAAGCCTTTTTAAAAAAACTTCAATTTCTTACACCCTTTGAATGTTAGTATAGAGGTATGTTCTAGGTCAACACCTTCTTGAGAGAGAACTTCTGAGATATTTTAAAATTAACCTATTTCAGGGACATAAGGTGAAAATGCTGACTTGCATAGCTTTGATTGTTACACTTTGCTGAAAATGAGACATTTGGGTGCAGGTGGTCAAATTACTTATCTTAACTGCTACTTAGAATCTGTTTGCCATGCACAGTTCTGGTTAGTTAGCTACTCCTATACCTTTAGAAGCCAGAATTTAATACATACTCATGAATAATCATCCTCTGCTTTGTAAATGGTTAGATTAATCAAAAAGGGTTGAGACCTACTGGGGAAAAACTGCTATGAACTTGAGAAGGGACTGAGGATGCACAGGCAATTGGGTTCCAGCTTAAATGGGTACAACTAACAATGGGAAGAGACATTCCTTCACTATAACAACGTAGTTACTTAGAGTGGTTTAATATTGTAGCATCTTGATGTTCTTCCTAGCATCCGGAAACATGATCCTGCAGTGAATGAATGACTTCACTGGTTCTGAATGTGCAGGGGTTCCACTTTCATATGGTGTTTACTGGAGCTGTGACTAATGCTGGTTAACACAGTAGGAAAGTAAATTAAATTTGTTTTCAGGGGATTTTTTGATAAGCAATATGTGTATTGTAGGTATAAAAATGATGTGAGTTCTTGAGAATTCCTTTTGGAATTGTTTGGCAGTTACAGTAAAAGTCACTTATAGGAGATTTCAGAGTTCTTTATCTTGAGTCGTGGGCCAGAATATTTGTGTGGGTTTTGGGGGGTGTGTCATGTTTCTTCTAGTTTCCCAAATCTCTGTTTCAAGGCTGATTTTCCGGTTAATATAAATCAGTCTAGTACAATTGCCTGGTGTTCAGGGGAACATGACAGCTTGCACTGGGTACCTAGCATTGTCTTGTAAATTTAATAGTTCTACAATTTCCCTAGGTGTTTGCACAGACCAGTGTTTTGCTCAACTGTTACACTTAGTAATGCAGCTGGAAATCTGTTCAGATCACTGTGAACAGTGTGTGGTACAACGTGGGCAGGGCAGTGGTGGCAAGGGACTTCTACTCCCGTAGCCTATTCTTTTGGTCTTTGGAAATATGATGGTACTAGACGTCATCATCCTGATGCATCTTAGAATAAGCAGCAGCTAAAGCAGCTATAGGCTTGCAGTGTCCTTGCAAGCTGTTTGCAGCCACTGATGAGTTGCTGTGGAAACTGATATTGGGCACGACTGGGAGAGGGCTGGAAAATGGGCTCTTTTTGTGAAAGCCCGACTAGTTTAAAACCCCATCCCCCATTTTCAGAAGCTCCCTCTGAATTGCCATGGAGACAAGAAGAGTAGCAGAGGTTTGAGTCTTGTAAAACTGCAATCTATAAATATTTATTTGGTTAATGGCATATGCTTTCTGGATTGTCTCTCTGTTGGAATAAACTCCATGCTACATTGAATCTCTGCAAGCTGTGAATTCAAACCGTTCCCCTCTTGTGTATGACTAGAAAAAGAGGAAGCAAAAATTGAGTTTTAAAATTTTATAACTGATTATATATACGTTCTCCTCCCTCCCTGAATTTCCCACACTATCTCATGTAGTAATCTTTCAGTGTTGGGACTGCTGAAAGCACTTAGGAGGTTGTTCTGTTTATGTGGAATTGTTGTGCTTTGAGTTCAGTTCCTTTAGAAAGGCTGACCTAAATAATCTCTTCTGTTCTTGTTTCATACCACTTAATTTTTATTTCCTACTTTCTCCTCTACAGGCTCTTCCAGGTTTGAGTTTCCAGGGCTGACTGTCCTTGGGGCTCTGCTCTGAAATGAATTGTTAGCATGATCTTAAACTCTTAGGACTACTACTGGCAACTTTAGATAATTGGCTCTGAAAACTTCTTATTATTTTCAAGATTATTTTCTTTTTGCTTAACTTGAAAGTTAAAAATAAAGGCACCATCCACTGGTGTACTGGCCCTCCAGATTGCACTAAACAGTCCACACAAAGCAGAGGATTAACTCATTCTTAGGTTGGCATTATAAATGAAAACCTCTTTGCTAGTCTGCTCTGTAGTTGAGGCATTTGACACAAAAACTTCTTTTGTGAGACTGCAAGCTTCTCAGATCATCCAATACCAGCTTTAAATACAGGTAAAAAAACCTACTCTTTTTCACTTTCTGGGTAAGCTTCTTTTCCCTTGTTTAAAAACTCCTGGTGGGATGACAATGTAGTTCTGCATTTTGTTTCTCAACTGTGTTCCATTATGAAGACAGAGTTACCAAAGCAAATTAAGCCCGACTTTCTGCTACAGAAGAGTGTGAAAGACTGTTTTTACTTTTATGCTACATCTAAGTAAAATAATACTTTTTTTTGTATTAGGCCCTAGACTTCTGGATATGTATTGGGTAGTAAATACACACACAGTTGTTGTTAGCTTTCCAGCTGTCTTCAAATTCTTAGCCACCTTTATTGAGTGGAAAAAGGGAGGGAAAACAGTGCTACAGAGATTTTGCCCAGTTGCCAAGGAGTGTATTGCTGCAGTATTTGAACCTGAGCAGCTTGTTCATTTACGCTCTGTCATTTTAGTCAAGTTTTGAGGGTTTTTATTAGTTTGCTTGCTTTTCTGAAGCAACCTACTACTTTTCAGGTTCTTCTGTTTGGAGGAACCACCCTTAAGTATGCTTTAAGTTGAACCTTGCTTTATCGCAGTAGAGGTCCTGCAGGCAGGATACCTTAAAACTTGATTGCTTTCTTGAGTATCTGTAGATATTTTTTTCTTTCTTTCTTTTAATTTAACTGCTTTTGCTCTTAATTTGAGATATTTTAATATAAAAGAAGAAAGGTGAAGAGAGTATCTGTGGACTTCCCAGCAAGACTTGTATATCTTTAATAGCTATATAAGACAATGTGTGTCTTAAATATCTAACTGACCTACCATCTGGATGCTGCCTTATCAGCTTCAAATGTATAACCCTGCTCAGGAGAGCAAATAGAATGGAGGGTTACTCCACTGTACAATGGCTCTGAGCCTGGGCTGGAAGGGGGAAAATGCTTTTGGGTTTTGGGGAAATGTCTTTGGTTTTGCTGGAGGTTGGGGGAAAGGTGAGGAGTTTTGTGTGTGTCGGATAATCAGCTGTAGAGATGGAATTTTAATTCTGTAATAGCTATTCTTCCAAAGGAGAAGCCAAACCAAATATTGGATTTGGCTCTTCTCTTCTCACTGCCCTGCTCTTTCCTTGCTCCAAAAGCCCTGGTCTTTTTTTCCACAAATTGAAAAAATGTCAGGAGTTAGGAGGGGGCTTGTATAATTGAAGGGGAGGGAAAGCTAACAGGTATCTGTGCATTCAAATAGTGGTTCATTACAAGGCTTTTCATGAGATTGTTAATAAATCTTCTTATGGAAAAAGCACTGCCTGCAATGAAAAGGTTAAGCTGTACTACCCTACCAGTGAGTTTTTATTCCTTGTATTCTTTGAACCTTCTGAGTGTCTAAAAGCCTGCTGCTTCAGCTGTATCTCTCATTCCCAAGAGTCAAGACGAAGATACTGCATTTTGAGTACTGCCTAACAAATGCAATAATTAGCCATTTATTTCCCCCGATGCTTGAAACACTACTAGCACAGACACATTAGAGCTTATTTGTAGTGTGAGAAAACCAGCACTGTAAAATCTGCTTGTATCGAGGAAACATTTTCCTTGTAGTTGTAAGGACTGTAAAGTGAACTTCTTTGTTAAAAGCAGTTTCTTCAAGTTGCTAGAAAAACTTCCACTGCCTTCCACTGATGTAGGGATAGCACATGTATACATAGTGTAGGATCCCTAGGCTTTCTTCCTTGATTAAAGACATCTGCAAGGTCTATGTCCTAATTAGCCAGTAGGAGTGTTGAAAATCATGCCACGTATTTCACAGCATGTTAAGCTACTCTCAACAGCTATATGTGTGTGTTACCCCCAGTCTGAGAGTTGCAGCAGCTCTGGAGTCTGAATGACTAGAACTTGCTGTGTTCTATTCTAGCAGTTTCCAAAGCACAACAGAAACACTGCTGACAGCTACCACCTAAGTGAAGGGGTGGCTAAGAAGCTCTGTACGTTCCTTTTGTGTTTTAGATCCCTTTAGCTGCTCAGCCAGAAAATGTGCCTTCTCTCAAGTTACTCTCCTTTATGCGGTTGCACCACATTGGTTCAAATACAGACATCTGGCTTTAGATGGGATGCTTATTCTCACCATGCAGACCCCCCTTCAGTTTACTTGTTTCTTTTCTGTGGCTGAAGATATACAAGGCTGGGGATTTTTGTGAATTGTAAATCCTATTCTATAAATATTGTTTGAGATTCAAGAAATTAAGTAACCCAAGATAACTGAAAGATTGAGGTTGAGCTTCTTAATTCTTTTTTCCCCTATGATGTGGTATAACTTCTTTGAGCCCGTGTCCAAAATTTGTAGTCTTAATAACGTACTCATGGTGTTTACTTAATGAAGCTGGGTTTATTCCAGTTGTTTTAGGCTACATTTGGTGTTTAAATTGCCAGTTTTGGAGATTGCTTAAGAACTCTGGCCAACACAGGAGACCCCTGCAGAGGGTGAATACTCCTGATCTCATCCCAGTGTGTTTGCTGGAGGTTAGCATTCACCAAGCAGAGCTAATGGAAGATGAAGTCTGCTTAAACACTGACGGCTCACAACAGCATGGCTCTGAAGAGTGGTGGGTCTGAGCCCTGGCTGCCTATTTTTAAGTGTCTGAGTTAACATAGCCTAGCCTGCCAACACCACTGTGAGCAGGGTTGGTAGCCTTTCAGTTGTAGCAACTGCATCTTAGGCTACCAAGAATCTGAGTTGTGTGATTGTGACAAAACTCTGCGCTCTTTGAGTACCTGAGGGTAGTAGTTTCAGAGCTGAGAAGTCTGCATCAGCATCTAGGCATGTTGCTGATGGCTTATCCTGACATGGTCACATGTGTGAAAGATGCTAACACCAAACAGATGTCTGCTTTCCTCTTTCCTTTCAAGCATTTCAGAAAAAGAACTGACTTCATTACTGCTTTATTCTTGGGACATCCAACTTCCTAAACCTACAGTATCCTCTGAAATCCTTTGTTATAGGCCACCTGCTATTTAGAACTTGGCAAAACAAATACTGCAAGCTGGCTTCTTCTCTTGTACTTATAACTTTGTTTTGATTCTGTTCTCATGTAACTTCCTCCAGGCAAGCTATTTCCTTTTATTTGATTTGATTAATATGCTTTTCCTTAATGATTCCTCCAGCTAGTAGTATCATTTTACAGCTGTGTGAATGATTATCAAATGGAAGTGTGTATTTCTGGGGTTTGCTTCTGAACGAATAAAGTTGCTGACACATCATAGGGGTTTTTTTTTGTCTGTATAGAAGTATGTTATTAAAAAAAATTCATTGGTACAGTAATACGTCATCTTCTCACCCTTGCCCTTTATATGGTGAATTGAAACTCAAAGTTTAAATCTTGGATTCAGGGTAGTTGGCAGAGATATTTCTCAAAATAACATTTTTAAGGAAGAGATGCTCTAGCTTAAAGGAGCTCTTCTGTCTTTCTGCTTGATCAGAACATACAATGGTTTTAATTTGCTCAGCTATCTCTGCACCACCTTAAGTTACTGTTCTGGACTCCACTGCTTCTTGAAAAGGGTCATGTATGTTAGTGGTTTGTGTGTGTGTGGAGGAGGGCTGTGTGAATGTTGAACCATTTTGCACTTACTGTTGTTGTATAATAGGATCTTCATATATTCTATAAATCCCTTGATGCAAGGGGAAATATGGAGACTTTGTGCAAATGCAAGCTCCCAGTACAAAGTACACAGGGTAGTGTTGTGATAACATTCACAGAGAGAAGTAAGTACCATGGTCCTGCCCCAGAAGTCATAAAATGTATTTTATGTGGCTTCTAGCTTATGAATGCTTAAACCATGACAGTGAGTGGTGTGACATCTGTATTAGAGAAGGAGAAAAGTTTCCAGGCCCATGAAACAACGAGTGTAATACAGTGGTGAACTGCATGTGTCTGAGATGTTTGTGTTCAGCCAGCAAAGGTTGATGTGCCAGTAATTTATAAATTATTTTACCCACATGCTAGAGTCCTAGAAATGCTTCTTACCTATTAGCTCCAAACACAGCCTCAGAACAAAAGTCTTCCCTTCATGAAGGCATGCAAGAAGATGTTCTTTCAATTAATAAACATGATTAGTCATCTATTGCCATATAGGGTATGTGGTGGTGTTATTCTAGAAAAAAACATGGTTTGGTAAAATTCAAAAGCTAACTTTTTTCTATAAATCTAAAAAGGGTTTAATAGGTGAAAATGAAAATGACTTAGTGACTTCAGGCTTTATTCTAGACAAAACCAAGGAGATGGGTTCTGAGCGGACATGCAGAACTAACGGTTAGTTACTTTGGGAGATGCTGGAGAAGTGGCTCCTCATCCTCTGGTTTCGATGGGGTATGTGTTGGGGGTCATTTTGTGTATTTTCTTTATTTCTATTTCTAAAGTCCAACAGGAAAGTTTCCTTTCTTGATGGGGTGGAAAAAATTTCTGAGCACTATTTATAGTGCAAATATTTTTTTGCTATTTCAGTATTCCAAGGCTATATAAATGGCATTGCTGGAATTGTCTTCTTCACTTCCTATTTATTTCCATATCAAACTTGAGCTGTAACTATTTTGGGGTATCACAAAGGTGATGATAACATTAAAACATATGAAGGACAGAAGAGTTGCACACTAATTTTGATCTTTTGGTAATGTGCACGTAGGAGAATTCACTTTACATTTCCAGGTGTGAAGCTGTATTCTCTTAGAAACAAGAAATGTTGGACATATATTTGGAAGGGGATGGTGAGATATGTAGCAAGTTGCTACTCTAAAGATTAATACAGGGATATGGTGTGTAGATGCCCAGCTGCTGCAGAGGTCTCTGTGAGGAGCAGCTAGATCCAATGGACCCACTGCAGGGCACGGCTGAGTCCTGCAGCAGTGATGGCAGCACCTGGGGGAGAAAGGGAAAAACCCTGCCTGGATGGGAGGGGAAAAGTGTCAGAAACAGCCCTGAGAGCACCAAGGGGAGAGAAGGAGGACCTTCTGCAGCCTGTGGAGAAACTGTTGTGGAGCAGGTATTGCTCTTCAGCCTGTGGAGGATCATGCTGGGTCAGATATGCACACTGCATCCAATAGAGGGTCCCATGCTGGAGCAAGTGGTTGAAGGAATCTGAAGGGTGTGGAGAATCCATGTTGGAGCAGGCTCCTGATAGTAACTGCAGCCCATGGAGAGGAGGGGAAAAATGTGCAGAGGAAGGAGCATCAGAGGAGCTGTTACGGCCTGACTACAGAATCCCTGCTGATTTTAACTGGAAATAGAACTAATTCATTTTCTCTGAGCTGAGTCCAGTTTGGGGTTGGTGGTAACTTCTAAGTCATCTCCTGTCTTATTTGAACCATGAACTTACAAATTTTTTTCTCCCCTCTTATGCTGAGAAGGGGGAGTGTGGAAGTGGCTGGGGGGGTGTGCAGCAACTGGCCAAGGTCAACCACCACACCAGGATACAGTGAATAAGTAACTGAACTTTTCCTACAGTGGTGGGGACTCAAATACCTATTCTAAGTCTTTCTCCATCATTCACAGGCAACGGCTGTAGATACTGATAGAATTGCAATCTGTGGTTGGTTTAGTTTTGTTTTATCTTGGATGGAGAATTCCCTCTGTAGTACCAGATTTGAAGAGTAAGGAATGATCTTAATTGAGAAGAAAACCCTGATGGTGCATGAGATCAGTACTGTTTAGTATCTTCACAAATGACAAGGACAGTGTCGTAGTTTGAGGCCCCTCAAACAGTTCTGTGCACCCCCCCCCTCTTTCTTCCCCAGTCCCGGGGAAATGAGAAGGAGAATCAAAAGAATGCAACTCCCACAGGTTGA